>OX381718.1:170748-233051 GCA_947462335.1 Harmothoe impar | reverse complement strand
CCCTCCCTCCCTCTCTCCCCCTGTCCCTCCCTCCCTCACTCCCTCCCTGCCTCCCTCCCTCCCTGCCTCCCTCCCTCAGTCTCTCACTCACTCCCTCACTCCCTTGCTGCCTCACTCCCTCAGTCTCTCCCTCGCTCCCTCACTCCCTCACTCCCTCAGTCTCCCACCTCCTCCCTCCCTCCCTCCCTCCCTCCCTCCCTCTGCCCTCCCTCCCTCCCTCCCTCCCTTCCTCCCTCCCACACTCCCTCAGTCTCCTACCTCCTCCCTCACTCCCTCAGTCAGCCCCTAAATTATACCCTTACCCCTTACAGTGGTATACCAAGTGTACAGTGCTGTGAGTGTGTAGAGCGCTGTGAGACCAGCCCCGAGGTAACCATGTGAGGAGGTCAGGTAGACGAGTCACTCATCACCGTGTGCTCGTTAACTCAGGTAATTAGAGCCAGGTGTTAATTACAAACTCGTGTACCAAACCCCCCCTCACCCCCCTACCTGCCTACAACCCCCCCCCCCCCCACCTTCCTGCCTCCAGTAGGTAACCTAATATAGGCTGTCTCATCAGATCAATACAAGTTGGAACTCTATGACCAGTACACCTCTATGACCAGTACACCTCTATGACCAGCACACCTCTATGACCAGCACACCTCTATGACCAGCACACCTCTATGACTGGTGCACCTCTATGACTAGTGCACCTCTATGACCAGCACACCTCTATGACCAGCACACCTCTATGACCAGCACACCTCTATGACCAGCACACCTCTATGACCAGCACACCTCTATGACCAGCACACCTCTATGACCAGCACACCTCTATGACTGGTGCACCTCTATGACTAGTGCACCTCTATGACCAGCACACCTCTATGACCAGCACACCTCTATGACTGGTGCACCTCTATGACTAGTGCACCTCTATGACCGGCACACCTCTATGACTGGTGCACCTCTATGACTGGTGCACCTCTATGACTAGTGCACCTCTATGACCGGCACACCTCTATGACTGGTGCACCTCTATGACTGGTGCACCTCTATGACCAGCACACCTCTATGACCAGCACACCTCTATGACCAGCACACCTCTATGACCAGCACACCTCTATGACTAGTGCACCTCTATGACCAGCACACCTCTATGACCAGCACACCTCTATGACCAGCACACCTCTATGACCAGCACACCTCTATGACCAGCACACCTCTATGACCAGCACACCTCTATGACCAGCACACCTCTATGACCAGCACACCTCTATGACCAGTACACCTCTATGACCAGCACACCTCTATGACCAGCACACCTCTATGACCAGCACACCTCTATGACCAACACATCTCTATGACCAACACACCTCTATGACCAGCACACCTCTATGACTGGCACACCTCTATGACCAGCCCACCTCTATGACTGGCACACCTCTACGCCTCCAGTTACCGTAAATTCTCTCAAATATTACTCATATATTACTCATATATTAGCCGCACCCCTAACTTTGGGGTGGGTGGGTGTTAAAAATGGTCCATATTTGTGTAATATGTATTTGTATGTCGCACTTCAGAAATCTTTAAAAAAACGTTTGTCAACAACTTTTGTGAAAAGTCTCCCTTTCTTGGTGCACGGAGAGCAGCGGAACACGGCGCCAACCGCGGCCAGTGTCTGCCAGGTCCCAGTGCACCAGTAACATCATCCCTCCCCAGACCTTCCTGGTACTGGCAATCCTACATAGACAGCATACTGCTAACCCTAAAGAGGCTGACCGAGAATATAACTCGACTTGAACGTTTCCTTATATGAACCTATTATAGATATAATATTTCATATTTAAGATGTAAGCCCATTATTATATATGAAATAACGCCTAACCTACTGCTATCGGCAGTTACTGAGTTAGAGCCACCACCATGCAACCCTGGTAGGAAGTACACTCTGTGGCTGTATCGGCCGATAGCACCTCCCACTCAGCTGATGGAACATCACCACTCCCCCCCCTGTACCCCCCCCCCCCCCCCTTCACCTGTCCCCCTAAGCCCAGCCTCGGCCAGCGACTATCCTACCAGTTGGATAGCCTGGGAGCAGGCCATCATGCCATCCCAATACACATCTTTTTCAACTATCTCTGTCAATTATATGTGTTAATTGTACAGTGGGCCCCACATACTTTTATGACCCCTTTGATATTGATTAGCATCTCTCTGTACTTTGATATGTATTGACCAATACACATCCATTTGCGCCACCAAACTGGCGCAAATGGTTAACATGTGAGACAAATGTCTGCTCCCAGACCATACACAGCAGAGGGACCCAGAGCAGTGTTGGTAAGGGAGTCCTGCCCTAAGCCCTACCACAACACCACTACAGGTGTCAAGAGCCGCTTAGTTCCTTACTCGGCCGCCAGCGGTGGTTGATGTGTGGTTTAACCATTTAAGGGTAAATGGGTGTTTTAATGCGCTCTGCCCTATTGTCCTCATGATGCATGAATGCAGTCATTGGTTGATGCACTTCTGTAGGGTGGTCATGATGCACTAATGCAGTGTGGGTGAGCTATTTGTCACATGTCCATACAATAATAGGACGATGAGATGTTGGGTTTCCCTAGCCAGTTTTAACTTTTTTTCTGTCCCTCAGACGCGGACACAGACACATGTATATATCTGTAAAACTGATGACTAATGTAACTTTCTCGTCATGAATCTGACCTTATCTGTCAGAATGGCGTCAAACAACCATTACTCACTCACTGTATGTAGTGGTACATAGTGCGGGACTGAGGGGGATTAGGGCGCGGACCCCAGTGGTGGGAATTAGTGCCTTATATCACACCGCTGGTACAGCATGGTTTATGTATGTGTTATATAGTTAACATATCAACGTGATCCCTTTAAGGGCCGCATGGTGCTTTAATACACCGCTGGTATCCGTACAGTGCTAGCAGGGGCCGACCCAGGAATTTGAAAAAAAGGGGGGGGGGGAGGTCTACTAAACACTTAAGTACTGAAAAACGACTCATGGCGGATGGAAATATCATTTTAAAAATCTGATTTTTTTTCCAAAAGGAGGGCAGAGCTCCCCCCCCCCCCCCCCAGCCCCTGACTGGTGAAGTGTCCATAGGTCCCCCATTGGTATATCATGGTGACAGGATGGACTCAGTGCGGGGAGGCGTCCTGCTGTCCTTACATGGTTAATGCCATAACGCCTTATACCACATAGTTGTAACTGTACATGAGCTACTGCTACCTGACGTGTGGTATATGGGTGAGGTAACCCACTTATGTCTCCCTGCTACACACACGGCAGCCTGAGCCACACAGGGAGCAATGTGTTAGATATACAACATAAATCATATCATACCTATAGAGGTACATCATATATCATATCATACCTATAGAGGTACATCATATATCATATCATACCTATAGAGGTACATCATATATCATATCATACCTATAGAGGTACATCATATATCATATCATACCTATAGAAGTACATCATATATCATATCATACCTATAGAGGTACATCATATATCATATCATACCTATAGAGGTACATCATATATCATATCATACCTATAGAGGTACATCATATATCATATCATACCTATAGAAGTACATCATATATCATATCATACCTATAGAGGTACATCATAAATCATATCATACCTATAGAGGTACATCATATATCATATCATACCTATAGGGGTACATCATATATCATATCATACCTATAGAGGTACATCATATATCATATCATACCTATAGAAGTACATCATATATCATATCATACCTATAGGGGTACATCATATATCATATCAAACCTATAGAGGTACATCATATATCATATCAAACCTATAGAGGTACATCATATATCATATCATACCTATGTACATGTACATCCTATTTAATACATATAGAGGTATTGATATACAACATAAATCATATTTATTACATATAGAGGTAAATGTACAGCATATATCATATTTATATTGACCCTTTTTTGGGGGGGACATGTCCCCCCCCCCCGGTTGCCACGCCCCAGTAATTGCTATTTTGTAACAACTTTTTTCTTATTTGATTATTCATGACATTTTGTTGCTCATATTTCATAAAATGATATTATTTCTTAGTTCAGGTTCAACTCGAGCCCGGGATTACACAATATAATTGATAAAACTAGTGTTGTCAACATATATGTGCCTTTACATGGGTAAAAATCGACACCGGCGACACGGCCCTTTTAAAAATCGACGGACACAGAAATATCAGGGATAAATATCGACCTGCAAAGACTTTTCTCTGAGTCTCTATATACCAAAAGTGTCCCAGTGACACGCTGTACCTCCTAAAAAGTGACCCAGCGACATGGCCAAAAATCCGAGCACCCATGTAGAGGCACTTATATCTGTCTAACGCTGTCAATGTTCTTCAATCAGAAAAAGTGCAGAATGTCATTTCACTATTATGGTCATTACCAGCTGTTAACCTGTTTGTCATTCTATGTGATATATACATATATATGTTTAATTTCATTCTCCGTCACGGTTTACAAGTATTATGACCGGCGTGACTGTGAGTTGTTTCTGTATCCAGGTCCCTACAAAAGATAAACTGCAATGTATAACAGATGAGTTATAACAGATATGTTGTAACTTATACCCGATAAAACACTTTTAAAAAGAAACTTGTTTGTCATTCTACGTCCCTGAAACATTCCCATTGTAGGGACTAGCCCCTATATAGGACATACTTAGTGCCTGCCCAAACAGCAGCACTTGGTGCTGTAACAACTTATACTCTATATCATTCATCTATTCCCGACCAACCCTTTAAAGGCCGCATCATGCTTTAATGTGCTAATGTGCCCTTTGTCGTCATGATGCATGAATGCAGCCCTGGTGAGTAACTTTGTTGCACTGCATTCTTGCATCATGACAACCCTTCAGAAGTTTATAAAGATGGGACGTCATGAAGCTTGAATACAGCCCTGGTGAGTTACTCTCCAAGGCTGTGTTCATGCATTACAGCGATATATAGAGTATATACATTGCTTTATTATACGACCTAATGTTATTTTGGTATGATCCTATGTAAGAACAAAGAAGGGAAACCCCGGGGTATGGGATGTTTTTCTGTACCGCCCCTACGTGTGGGATGCTTTTTTTGTGCTCTAGACCAATCAGAAGTTAGCATTTAGTCAAGGGCAATGGCGTCAATGTAAACAACGCACTCGGCGATTCAACCACAGAACTATTTAACAATAAAGACTGGTAAGGGGGTAGATAAATGTGCTTTGGTCGTGTAAAAAATCCAGATGAAGCCAGATGCCCAGAGGTGTGGCATGGGGAGACGTGAAGCCATCATACAATACTGGCTGTATATGTAAACATAACTACAGCTCTACATGTGTATATGTTGGTGTTGGTGGCAGTGTGAGTGTCCCTTGTTATCCCAACCCTATACAGCTGTATAAGGAGGCCCTGCGGCCGTTGGTGCAGCCAGGAATACTGCAGTAATACTGCAGTAGTAATCTACTGTAACCCTTAGTGTTAATACTGCGGTAATAATCTTCTGTACCCTTTAGTGTTAATACTGCGGTAATAATCTTCTGTACCCTTTAGTGTTAATACTGCGGTAATAATCTACTGTACCCTTTAGTGTTAATACTGCGGTAATAATCTACTGTACCCTTTAGTGTTAATACTGCAGTAATAATCTACTGTACCCTTTAGTGTTGATATTGCAGTAATAATCTACTGTACCCTTTAGTGTTAATACTGCAGTAATAATCTACTGTACCCTTTAGTGTTAATACTGCAGTAATAATCTACTGTACCCTTTAGTGTTAATACTGCAGTAATAACCTACTGTACCCTGTTACTGCTGTTAGTACTGCGGTAATAATCTACTGTACCCTTTAGTGTTAATACTGCGGTAATAATCTACTGTACCCTTTAGTGTTGATATTGCAGTAATAATCTACTGTACCCTTTAGTGTTGATATTGCAGTAATAATCTACTGTAACCTTTAGTGTTAGTACTGCAGTAATAATCTACTGTACCCTTTAGTGTTAATACTGCAGTAATAATCTACTGTACCCTTTAGTGTTAATACTGCAGTAATAACCTACTGTACCCTGTTACTGCTGTTAGTACTGCGGTAATAATCTACTGTACCCTTTAGTGTTAATACTGCGGTAATAATCTACTGTACCCTTTAGTGTTAATACTGCAGTAATAACCTACTGTACCCTGTTACTGCTGTTAGTACTGCAGTAATAATCTACTGTACCCTTTAGTGTTAATACTGCAGTAATAACCTACTGTACCCTGTTACTGCTGTTAGTACTGCAGTAATAATCTACTGTACCCTTTAGTGTTAATACTGCAGTAATAATCTACTGTAACCTGTTACTGGTGTTAGTACTGTAGCCTGTAATCTACTGTAACCTGTGGTAGCTTTGGTGCAGCCTTGCTACATACAACATCAATACGCCATACAACAACAATACACAGAACGCTGACAAGACGCAGCTTCCTGATCCTACCACCAGAGGGCAGCACCAAGCACAGCTGTAGTGTGGGTGTACCAGGACTGTGCTGGGGGAGTGACTGCCTTCAGGGGCAGACATTATCGTTATTATTAATCTGTTAGTCTGTACTAATAATGTGGGACTTAGGCCTTTAAGGGCAGTATAGAGCATTAACCCTTTAAGGATGGCATAATGCAATAACCTTGGTCGTCATGATGCATGAATGCAGCCCCAGCAGTACTGCATTCAAGCATCATGCCGAACAAGGTTGATACACTGCCAAAGGGTCGGCATGATGCATGAATGCACCTGGTGCGTTACTCGCCAGGCCTTCATGCATCACGACAACAGAGGGCACATATACAAGTGTTAAAACACTATGCCGTCCTTAGCGTGTTGGGGGTCGGCGTATGAGTATTGGTAAAGGCTGGGGTGTAGGGCGGGGGGGGGGGGGTCGATGTAACGGGTATAATATGGCAATACTCTTTTACTAACTTGTAGCTCTAGTCCGAGTTAAGTATAGGCTACTTCAGGGGACATAGAGGCTCAATCATATATAGAACTACATAAACAAAGGTGCACGAGTTCGAACCTCTTTACTTTCACTGGTTGAATCTTCAAAAAGTGACATAACCAGTCAGAGTCTTATGGCTGTCTTGTGGAAGCCCCTGTCTTCTATGTTAGAGCCAATAGAGACGTTCCTTCCGTCAGATGTATATCTCTCAATGTTAATTCAACGCCGAACTGAATTTTATGCCTACTGTGATAGATAGAGAGACAGACTGACAGAGACTCAGAGAGACACACAGTGACACACAGAGATGTAGATATAGATATATAGATATGTGTTAGATAGACGACACCTGTACCTTGGTATGCCTCATACCCACTGCCCTACAAGGTCAAGACGAGGTGTTATACACCGAGTCGATGACCAGTGGGCAGTGGGTATAAGGCATGCCAAGGTACAGGTGTAGTCTATCTGACTTAACCCTCGGGTATGCGAAATAACCAAGGTGCGAATCCTTTGTGTCAGCCGCCCACCGTGGGTTAAAAATGGTTTAAAACCAGACACCCCTCAGTATACTGGTATATATCCCCCTGGCTATAGTATGGGTACCAGACACACACCCTCAGTATATGTTGGTATATATGTAGTATATATGTAGTATATATGTAGTATATATGTAGTATACATGTAGTATACATGTAGTATGTACCCAGGTAGCAAGGGTATATTGGGCCAATGTCGGCAATGATTGAATCCATCGCAATCATTATACCAACCATGGCCTATTGTAGGTAATGCACACATTGGCCCAATCATGGCCCAATGTACTTATGTTACCTGGGTAGTATACATTATGTAGTATATATGTAGTATATGGGTACCATATACAACCCCTGTAGTATGGGTTCCCAGATGGGTTCATGTATACGATGTATGTGTACCCTGGTATTGAAACACTGTATAGTACCGCACCTAAAGATACCCTCCCCTCGTTAACCCACACACTGTATGTGTAACCTGTAACACTGTACGCACCTAAAGATACCCTCCCCTCGTTAACCCACACACTGTATGTGTAACCTGTAACACTGTACGCACCTAAAGATACCCTCCCCTCGTTAACCCACACACTGTATGTGTACCCTGGTATTGTATCCTGTACGCACCTAAAGATACCGGCCCCTCATTAACCCACACACTGTATGTGTACCCTGTAACACTGTACGCACCTAAAGATACCCTCCCCTTGTTAACCCACACGCTGTATGTGTACCTGGTATTGTAACACTGTACGCACCTAAAGATACCCTCCCCTCATTAACCCACACACTGTATGTGTACCCTGTAACACTGTACGCACCTAAAGATACCCTCCCCTCGTTAACCCACACACTGTATGTGTACCCTGTAACACTGTACGCACCTAAAGATACCCTCCCCTCGTTAACCCACACACTGTATGTGTACCTGGTATTGTAACCTGTACGCACCTAAAGATACCCTCCCCTCGTTAACCCACACGCTGTATGTGTACCCTGTAACACTGTACGCACCTAAAGATACCCTCCCCTCGTTAACCCACACGCTGTATGTGTACCTGGTATTGTAACCTGTACGCACCTAAAGATACCCTCCCCTCGTTAACCCACACACTGTATGTGTAACCTGTAACACTGTACGCACCTAAAGATACCCTCCCCTCGTTAACCCACACACTGTATGTGTACCCTGTAACACTGTACGCACCTAAAGATACCCTCCCCTCGTTAACCCACACACTGTATGTGTACCCTGTAACACTGTACGCACCTAAAGATACCCTCCCCTCGTTAACCCACACACTGTATGTGTACCCTGTAACACTGTACGCACCTAAAGATACCCTCCCCTCGTTTACCCACACGCTGTATGTGTACCTGGTATTGTATCCTGTACGCACCTAAAGATACCCTCCCCTCGTTAACCCACACACTGTATGTGTACCCTGTAACACTGTACGCACCTAAAGATACCCTCCCCTCGTTAACCCACACGCTGTATGTGTACCTGGTATTGTAACCTGTACGCACCTAAAGATACCCTCCCCTCGTTAACCCACACACTGTATGTGTACCTGGTATTGTATCCTGTACGCACCTAAAGATACCCTCCCCTCGTTAACCCACACACTGTATGTGTACCCTGTAACACTGTACGCACCTAAAGATACCCTCCCCTTGTTAACCCACACACTGTATGTGTACCCTGTAACACTGTACGCACCTAAAGATACCCTCCCCTCGTTTACCCACACACTGTATGTGTACCCTGGTATTGTAACCTGTACGCACCTAAAGATACCCTCCCCTCGTTAACCCACACACTGTATGTGTACCCTGTAACACTGTACGCACCTAAAGATACCCTCCCCTCGTTAACCCACACACTGTATGTGTAACCTGTAACACTGTACGCACCTAAAGATACCCTCCCCTCGTTAACCCACACACTGTATGTGTACCTGGTATTGTAACCTGTACGCACCTAAAGATACCCTCCCCTCGTTAACCAACACACTGTATGTGTACCCTGGTATTGTAACACTGTACGCACCTAAAGATACCCGCCCCTCATTAACCCACACACTGTATGTGTACCTGGTATTGTAACCTGTACGCACCTAAAGATACCCTCCCCTCGTTAACCCACACACTCTATGTGTACCCTGTAACACTGTACGCACCTAAAGATACCCTCCCCTCGTTAACCCACACGCTGTATGTGTACCTGGTATTGTAACCTGTACGCACCTAAAGATACCCTCCCCTCGTTAACCCACACACTGTATGTGTACCCTGTAACATTGTACGCACCTAAAGATACCCTCCCCTCGTTAACCCACACACTGTATGTGTACCCTGTAACACTGTACGCACCTAAAGATACCGGCCCCTCATTAACCCACACACTGTATGTGTACCTGGTATTGTAACCTGTACGCACCTAAAGATACCCTCCCCTCGCTAACCCACACACTGTATGTGTACCCTGTAACACTGTACGCACCTAAAGATACCCTCCCCTCGTTAACCCACACACTGTATGTGTACCCTGGTATTGTAACACTGTACGCACCTAAAGATACCCTCCCCTCGTTAACCCACACACTTTATTTTTTATCAAATACGGCAGCCCCATTGATTTAACCAAGGACTGCCGTATTTAACACCCCCGTGAAATAACCCACAGCCGTATTTCACGGCCCTGTGACGTCATCAATATAGCGGTTTGTTTACATTTGAACAAAGTAGAAACGGGATGGAAATAAGCTTTTTTAGGCTCCCCTATCATAATTTTGGTAGATTCAATCGAAAATCATAAAAAATAAACACAAAGGTACACTTATTTCAGTCTGTTGACTGGGTTATTTCACTTGTTGACCCTTGGGCCGCATTTCACTCGGCCTACGGGCTCGTGAAATACAGCCCAAAGTCAACTCGTGAAATAACCTAGCCAACAGACTGAAACACGTGCACCTTTGTCTAAGTATGTGTACCCTGTAACACTGTACGCACCTAAAGATACCCTCCCCTCGTTAACCGCTATGTGTCTGTCCCTTCAGGTCTCACCACGCTGTATCTGTGTATGCGTCCCAGCTGGGTGAGGCCTAGTGTGTACTGGTGTAGGGTGGAGGAATGTGGAATTACTGCGGCCATCCCCCCCCCCCCATCCCCCCTACTCACTGCAGTCAGGCCGACTACTGCTGAGGGGTCCCCAATACTCTGCCTACCTCATACAATCCTCATCACACAACAAAAATAAAGAAATTTCAACAAGGATGTATAAAATAAATGAAAAATGAATAACTGTAGGTATACAGTAGAATATACTGTCGATGTGCAGTTGAACTGTTCACCTAGGCCTACAGTAGATTCTACTGTGTATACTTACAATAGCATGTACACCTACAGTAGACTCTACTGTGTACCTACACTAAACTGTACACCTACAGTAGACTCTACTGTGTACCTACACTAAACTGTACACCTACAGTAGACTCTACTGTGTACCTTCACTAAACTGTACACCTACAGTAGACTCTACTGTGTACCTACACTAAACTGTACACCTACAGTAGACTCTACTGTGTACCTACACTAAACTGTACACCTACAGTAGACTCTACTGTGTACCTACACTAAACTGTACACCTACAGTAGACTCTACTGTGTACCTACACTAAACTGTACACCTACAGTAGACTCTACTGTGTACCTTCACTAAACTGTACACCTACAGTAGACTCTACTGTGCACCTACACCAAACTGTACACCTACAGTAGATTCTACTGTGCACCTACACTAAACTGTACACCTACAGTAGACTCTACTGTGTACTTACACTAAACTGTACACCTACAGTAGACTCTACTGTGCACCTACACTAAACTGTACACCTACAGTAGACTCTACTGTGCACCTACACTAAACTGTACACCTACAGTAGACTCTACTGTGTACTTACACTAAACTGTACACCTACAGTAGACTCTACTGTGTACCTACACCAAACTGTACACCTACAGTAGATTCTACTGTGCACCTACACTAAACTGTACACCTACAGTAGACTCTACTGTGTACTTACACTAAACTGTACACCTACAGTAGACTCTACTGTGCACCTACACTAAACTGTACACCTACAGTAGACTCTACTGTGCACCTACACTAAACTGTACACCTACAGTAGACTCTACTGTGTACTTACACTAAACTGTACACCTACAGTAGACTCTACTGTGCACCTACACTAAACTGTACACCTACAGTAGACTCTACTGTGTACCTACACTAAACTGTACACCTACAGTAGACTCTACTGTGTACTTACACTAAACTGTACACCTACAGTAGATTCTACTGTACACCTACACCAAACTGTACACCTACAGTAGGTTCTGTATACCTATGCACTAAACTGTCTACTGTGTACCTACACTAAACTGTACACCTACAGCAGGTTCCACTGTGCACCTACACTAAACTGTACACCTACAGTAGGTTCTACACTAAACTGTACACCTACAGTAGGTTCTACACTAAACTGTACACCTACAGTAGGTTCTGCTGTGTACCTACACTAAACTGTACACCTACAGTAGGTTCTATCATGTACCACAATAAACTGTGCACCTACAGTAGATTCTTTTGTGTACCTACACCAAACTGTACACCTACAGTAGGTTCTACTGTGTACCTCCACTAAACTGTACACCTACAGTAGGTTCTGCTGTGTACCTACACTAAACTGTACACCTACAGTAGGTTCTATCATGTACCACAATAAACTGTACACCTACAGTAGGTTCTATCATGTACCACAATAAACTGTACACCTACAGTAGGTTCTGCTGCGTACCTACACTAAACTGTACACCTACAGTAGAATCTCCTGTGCACCTACAATAAACTGTACACCTACAGTAGGTTCCACTGTGTACCTACACCAAACTGTACTTACACTAACTAGTTCATTTTATCTTTATTCCCTTTCTTCATCCTGGCAGATCGGTGTAGTCCGTATTGGTACCTGGCCAGCTGTTCAGATGACCAGAGGGAACTACAAAGCAAATAAGCTCTGGGAATAATTTCATAACAGGAAAATGCACTTTTCTTGTGTATGTCTCTGCTGTATGTACCTTACCTAACTCATACTATAACAGTGTTATACTGTAGAGCATATAGCTGTGGCTGCAGATGATGGGTGTGGACCACTAAATTCGACATGGCGACATGGCCGTTTTTTGGGCTAGTGACATGCGACATGAGGAATATCAGAGATAGTGACATGGGACATGGGCATTTCTTAAAATCGACAGGATGACATGGCCATTTCTTAAAATCGACAGGGTGACATGATCATTTCTTAAAATCAACATTCGAAATGGGGACCCCCCATCCAGACCCCCCAGATGGGTCACAAGCGACTTGGGCGACCTGGCCATTTTAAAAGTGACTTTTCGACTTGGGCAATAATTTAAGGATCCTGGTGACTTTTGAACCAATTGTTAATATGATTTTTAAAGGGTCCAGGAAAGCGACTTTCCTACCTCAGGGGCCTCTAGTAGGTTGGCAGAGACCCCTGTATACACGTCCGCCTGGACATTTGCTACCGTTGACTAGTCTCAATCAGCCCTAGACATGAGGAATGATCTAGGTCTGACAACCACCAGCATATTCTGCGGGCTTCCCCCAGCAGATACCAAACTGCTCAATCAGGGAATCCCGAGTGATGACGTCATAGAACGGCCAATCACAGCCATACCTACTACGGGCCAAGTACAGGCTGACCGTTGACAGCGTAGTACTGACGGATACCCATCAACAAGTCCAACAGGATATATGTACTAGGGCGTGGTTTGTTAGGCCGTTTTATAACTTGCATTAATGATTTCTTTGGGGATTTGACAAGAAAAATTAAGTCGATGCTGACCAGAAAAAAATCTACATGTCCTTTCAATCTGTGGATATTTCTGAATATATCGTCATTTGATAGCCAAAAAGAGGGATTTTTCAATCTATTTTTTATCCCCCGCCCCCTGCCCCCTAGGGAATTCTGGCACCCAACTTCCCCTTTAGGGAAGCTTTTTATTCTTTTTATTTTGCCCCTGTCCCCAAAATATTTGCTGTCAAAGCCTGTACCCCAAGTTATCACGATGAGGTGGCCGTACTAGTGGTGTGGGGGTGAAGGCTACCTTATCTAGTGGTGGGCACGCGGGGAGGTGTGGATTCCTGATGTTAAAGCGGTATAATCACAGAGCGTGTCTCATTCAGAACTCTAGTACTGTTCTAGTCTACTATGTGGTAGCTGTGCGAGTGGTGACAATGCTCCTTTTTAAGAATAACATTGTCTTCTCGAAAAATAAATAAATGTTATGGCCGATATGACAATATGGAAGTGCTGATTCCGCGTCACAGCGGGAAAGCTGGTAGTCCCCCCTAGGGATCAATACCAGTACTTACTAGTTAGTCCTCCCCATAATTGGATATTTCCATGGTGAAATATTCTTATATGTCAGATATATTCCATTCTTAGATGTCCTCTTCCCCTCACTCTGGTGGACTGGGTTTGCTTTATAACATCAGGTTAGTTAACATATTGATACATTCTTTTTTATAAGTATTCTATTGTTACTGGCTGGTGCTGCATTAATGTATCATACCAACCTTTTTGGGGGAGTATATGAACACCATTAGATTGACATGGTGCTTTAATGCATCTCTGGTGAGTTACTTGTAAGATCATTCATGCATTATAACTGACAGAGGGCAGACTGCATCTACACAGTATGCAGGCCTTAGAGGATGGGCTGCAGGGGTTACATGCTTAGATGTCACTAAGTTGCCTACTTAGATGTCATTGACTGCCTACATAGATGTCATTCACTGACCCCTACCTCATTCACGGTGGGCACACACTTATGATCAACGGGGAATCAACGCTGAATTAACATTGAATCAATATTGACAACCATTTTTCAATGTTGATTCAATGTTCTGTGCCCAGGCTGCCTACATAGATGTCATTGACAGACCCCCACCTCATCATGCTGCATGCTAAGACCTTACGGACCCCTACCTTGTCGGGTTTCTTCTCAAAGCGGTGTTTGTGCGTGGGACAGTAGAAGAACTTCTGCCAGATGCGCTGCTCCTTGTTAAAGAAGAACACCGGTGCGTTACCTTGGCAACACACGTCATCCGCCCCCTCATCCGAGTCGTCGGGGGCGAGCGCGGGGTCCACCCGGCCGCGCTCTAACCGGGCCTTCACGTCCGGGAAGCGGATGCCGGTTTTGACGCCGCGGTACTCGGCAACACGGGGGTGACGCTCGTCCCGGTACATGATGGGGTCGTGGGGCCGGCGGAGGAGGGCCGCAGGGTTCTGAGACACATCCTCCTTGTTCAGACTCTCCTGGGACTTGTTCAGCAGCTTCTCCGGGAGGTTGGAGAGTGAGAAGGTACTTCCGAAGGGGTTATCCGGCGTGAGGTCCTTGTTGGTTGTTGTTGTTGTTGGTGGTGTTGTTGCCACATTGTTGATACTGCTAGTGCTGCCCCCAAACTGGCCGCTATGCGGGGGGCGGCTTGCCGTCGGCACAAACTCTGCCGTAATCTGTTGCACATTGAGTGTATCCGAGCCTTCTGATTGGTTCACCTCCTCCTCCTTGTCGCTGACACACAGGCTGGGGTCGGAGGCTGACCCGGAGGAGGCGGCGAGTGTGCTGACATCGGTACTACTGGAGGAGTCAGGGAACCCCCCGGAGGAGTCAGGGAAGCTCCACTGGATGAGGTCTCCACACACCTGCTTCACCAGCGGCTGCGGCTCACACTGAGGCTCCAGGTCATGGTCATCTGCCACTGTGAACAGGGTGTCCCTGGAGACAGTCTTAGACAGTGGGTGCTGCTGCTGCTGCTGCTTCTGCTGCTGCTGCTCCTTAGACAGCTTGTCCTTAGACAGCAGAGAGCTCAGGGACCAGGCATGACCGGGCTGCGCCATGTTCTTGGGTTTATCCTCCAGGGCCATCTGACTGTGGATCTTGGTCTTGTTGAGACCACTGCCACCAGGGTATTGTCCTCCACTGCCCAGTTGCTGCCCATTACCACCTGGGTACTGCCCAGTGCTGCCTGGGTGCAGCCTACTGCTACCCATCTGAGGCCCATTTGGGCCCATCTGAGGCCCATTTGGGCCCAGCTGAGGCCCATTAGGGCCCATCTGCTGCCCAGTGCCACCTGGTATCTGTCCTCCGCTAACTTGTTGCTGCCCACTTGGGCCCTGGTATTGCCCACTTGGGCCCAGCTGCTGCCCACTTGAGCCCAGCTGTTGCCCAGTGCTGCCCGGGTACTGCCAGTTGGGTTTCTTGGCCTTGGGGAGGCTGTTGGTACTGTTGGTGTTTCCCCAAGCATCGCTGGCTCTCCGTGGGAGGTAGCTGACATGGCCGACGTAACTCAGCTGCCCCGCGGCTGGATTAGTCATGTTCTGGCCCCCAGTCGGCTGGTTCTGGCCCCCGCTGGTCATGTTCTGCCCCCCACTGGTCGAGTTCTGGCCCCCGCTGGGCGGGTTCGGCCCTCCACTAGTCGGGTACTGCAGGGCGGTGTCTGTGGGCTCGGAGGTGTAGTGCTGTACAGGTAGCTGGGTCACCTCCTGGTTACACAACGCCTCCTGGGACAGCCGCCGGGCAACCGCGTCAGACGACTGCCACTTGGTCAACGACCCGGCCCCCTCGTCTTTCCGGGTTACCTCCATAGACTGCCGTCTACCCGGGTAGGCCGTGGCAGCGATGGGTTTCTCTAGGAGTATGAGGGAGCCCCGCTCGGCCCGGGGACGTAGCCGGGGTGGGGTTGTGGGCGGGGTGCGGTGGGCGCGTTGGAACTCGGCCTGGGTGACGTTCTCGTAGCCGTCAGCTGACGGTGTCCGGGTGAGGCTGATGAGGGAGCCGCGCTGGGACCGGCTGACGTCCGGGATACTCCCGCTGGTCCGCATGGTGACGCTGCCGTTACTACTCGCCCGGGACGACATCGGGGACGTCTTGTCTCCAGCTGACGTCACCCGGGTGGTGACGTAGGTCAGGCCTTCAGAGAAGGGCAGAGGGTCCTGGGACTGCCGCAGGTCTGTTCTCCTCCGCCGACTGGACGGGCTGACGTCAGCACCCCTCATGCTGACGTCAGCACCCCTCATGTCAGCCCCCCTGACGTCAGCGAGCCTCCTGCTGACACTGGGTGAGTTGCTGCAGCTGCTGGGCTGCACCACCCCTGCGTAGTTACACGTCTGGTACACCACAGGGTCGTTGCCCGGGGTGGCCGAGTCCTGCAGCCGCAGGGTGACCCCCGTCTGGTAACGGGGGCTGGAGCCGCGTCTGCTGACAGACGGGGACAGGGGGAAGAAGCCGTTATTGACACCGTCGTTGTCGTACGGGCTCAGCTTGCTGTCCGTCATGGAGATGTGGGGCTGGGTGTTAGACTTACGCAGGAAGCCCCCGACCTCCTGCAGCCCGTCTTGCAGCCCGTCCTGCAGCCCATCTTGCAGCCCATCTTGCAGCACCAGCGAGTCCCGGGACGTGGCCGCCAGCTGCCGCCGCCGCCTCCGGGGCGACTGGTACTCGGGGTTGAAGGTCCAGTCGGGGACCAGGTTGGCCACCGACTGCCGCTGACTGGACGCCACGCTGTCCAGACTCGCGCTGCGGATAGTCTTAGGCAGCACGACCTTGAGAGAGGTCACCTCGGTGGACACGGGCTCCAGGCGCAGGATGGTACTCTCCTCCGTGATGACAAAGTCCTCGTTGTCATCCATGTTCGTCTCCTGGCTGGACGAACTCCCGAGGCCGTGGAACTTTGGTGCCTCGTCCGAGCTGGACAATGAGTCAGAGTTAAACAACATGGAGTGTCTGTTTTGATCGTCGACACTGGCGGCCATCTTGGGTTCGGGGTCGTGGTCGAGTTTCTGGTTGATCATGAGCTGCAGGCGGTGGACGTTCTCGGCATCATAACGTCGCTGCCGTCTCCGCTGTAGAGAGTTCATGTTGCCGTACTGTGGTACCTCACTCCTGCCTCCAGGGGGCACCGCGGTGCTGTTACCATGGTTACCGGGTGACACTCTCTGCTGCACCCCCTGGTGGCTGTCGTCAGAACTGTCAGACGCAGCGAATATCTGCTGGTTAGCGCGTAACTCCTCCATGTGACGTTTCCTGCGCTGAGCCAATGTCTCGGGGACCGGCGCCGGGGCCTCCTCCCCGGAGGTACCAGCGTCAGAGCTGTCCATGCGGAACCGGTTCTCCCTGCCCCCCGGGAAGTTCATGGCGGTACGCACACTCCTGTAGGCATTGTGAGGGGGAGCAGCTCGCAGGGAGTCCTGGTGCTGGGTGAGAGCTGCTCTGTGACTGCTGTCTATGTGAGGAGCTGCTCTGTAGGAGCCCTGAGTCTGTGTCTGGGGAGCTGCTCTGGGGCTCTGTGACTGAGACTGAGGAGCAGCTCGGGTGCAGGAGGAGGAGTGGCCGCGGGTGGCTGCGGTGCGGGAGGGTCTCACCACGGGCTCCTCTAGCCCCGTAAACCTCCTGCGTGCCAGGTTAGGGGTCCCTGACACCGCGTACCACATGTTGGTGGAACACATCCTGCTGTACTATCTAGTATAAGTTATAATGTTATTAGTTTGTTCATGAATTCACTGAGACACTGCTGGTATGGCATTGGCAGCCGTGTAGCTGCAGTATTGAGTCATGGTGTAGGTTTATTACAGGGAAACTCTCAGTGTGTGAGTAGGGGAGTAGAGGAGGAGACACACAGACAGAATCCTGCTGGCCTCCACCCCACACCCCACCATACACCCCACCACACAGCCTCCACTCACCTTGACTTCACCAAGTTAAGGCCCACATTTTAACCCACCGAGCATCAGTTGCCAGGCAACCAGCCAAACAGCGGCTGTTGGTTGTCATGGTTACCCCCCTCTGTAGACTATCACCATGGTGATGACTGATGGCTTCCTGTACACTACAGAGGTCAAGGTCACTAAGCACTAGTTCCAATCCACCCCACAGGGGGCGTGCTGGGCTCCTCCCCTCTATTTCTGCTAGTTGTCTAGCACTCAGATTTTTCTGCTCTTGACTTGCCTGCCCCTGTACCTGGCCCCTGTACCTGGTTACTGCAGATGGCTGTGGCTGGGCTCCCTACTGGGCAGCCTCAGCAGGAGGGGTGTGTGGAGGAGGAGGAGGAGGTGGTGTGTGTAGGGATGTGTGTGTGGGTTAGGGGTGTGTAGGGTATGTGTTGGTGAGTAAGGAGTATGAGGTCAGCGTCTTGGTGTCTGGCCGTACTCCTCAGGTACAGGCTGTACACAGTGCTACATACAGGGTGGTGAGGAGGCTGTGTAGGTAGACATGGAGATGTACCACAAAGTAGTCCCTAACCTAGAGTACAGAGTAGTCTGTGTATGTATACATGTACATGTAATGTACCACAAAGTAGTCCCACTGCTGAATGTGCTGCCAGTTACTTAGTATGCTCTCTGTTATAGCAGACAGGCACCAGGCACTGAGTGTACCAGAGACTACTTTGGTAGATGCTGTCTGCATCAGAGTGATGGCACAGCGGTAGTATAACGGGGTTGAGGGTTAGGGCAAAGACTCAGAGAGGACCTGACTGAGGCAGCAGAAAGGGCTGAGGTCACTGAGGTCACTGAGACTACCACAGTGGTGCCCTGGTGGTGAGTAGGTGTAACTACAAAGTAGTCCCTAACTGATAGTAGAGAGATGTCCAAGTAGTCTAACTACAGACTCCCTGACGTCAGCTCACATGGAGCCTCCCCACACCCGGCCTAGTGTGTATGAATACTGTAGGTCATCCTGAGACACCAGGTGGCAGCACAGCCAGCTGGTGTAGTCTCTGTACATGTGGCGCCAACCAGGGTGCAGGGTGGGTGTCAGCTCTCTGTGAGGTTGTACCACTAAGGCTGTGCTGGGTGAGTGGAGCTCTTTACCACTAAGGCTGTGCTGGGTGAGTGGAGCTGTGATGGAGTGTTGAGTGGTCAGAGACTACTTTGGTCCTGCCCTGTCTGCACCAGAATGGTGTGAGATGAGTCAGCTGACCTTGCTGCCATGTGCTGGGGCCTCTACTTGTCTTGTTGTACTCCAGATATCACATAAACACAACACACTGCTGTAATCCTGTAGGTTTAACGTACGGCCGGATTCTGCCTGAAATGGGGGTGGTGGGTCATTGAGGTTTTAGTTTACTCCAGATCTTATTTAACACAACAGAGATATCCTGTGTCCTGTAGTGGTGCCTTATCTCTGACACATGATGCCGTGACAAGGTCCTCTACTCAGAGAGGGGCTGGTAGTGGGTGTGTGTCCCTCAGAGTAGCAGAGGCTGACACCACAACCGACTGACACCAGTATAAATCCTGCCACATGATATCTGATAGTATTATCCTGAGTTTGTATCCAGCTCTGATGTCACCATATCACGTGCCTCCTGTGGTGGCAGTACTCCCGTTATGTCACATTTACATGGGGACTTACACTGACAGCACAGGGGCCAGTGTAGGGGAGGGGTGGTGCCTCACAATGTGACACACTACACAGTGACATGACAACACACTGACACTGAGGCAGCCCTATAGCACCCTGATACAGCCCTACAGGGGCTGGGGGGTGTAGGGGTGTAGCAGCAACCCTAGTACAGAACACCACACTGGGAACCCTTGCTCAGAACACTGATGCTGTACAGGGCCTACATAACATTGGGTTCATTCTGTGTGATGTGACTCCTATAGTGACAGTTATATGACTCCTTTAGTGACAGATAAATGACTCCTCTAGTGACAGATATGACTCCTTTAGTGACAGATATGACTCCTCTAGTGACAGATATGACTCCTCTAGTGACAGATATGACTCCTCTAGTGACAGATATGACTCCTCTAGTGACAGATATGACTCCTCTAGTGACAGATATGACTCCTTAATGACATATGACTCTTATAGTAACAGATACATGACTCCTTAGTGACAGATATGACTCCTTTAGTGACAGATATCACTCTTTAGTGATAGATATGACTCATTTAGTGACAGATAAATGACTCCTTCAGTGACAGATATGACTCCTTTAGTGACAGATAAATGACTCCTTCAGTGACAGATATGACTCCTTTAGTGACAGATATGACTCGGTAATGGCAGATAAATGATTCCTTTAGTGATAGCTATGACTCATTTACTGACAAATATGTGATTCCTTAAGTGACAGATATGACTCCTTACTGACAGATATGACTCCTTACTGACAGATATGTGACTCATTCAGTGACAGATATGACTCCTTTAGTGACAGATATGACTCTTATAGTGACAGATATGACCCCTTTAGTGGCAGATATATGACTCTTATACTGACACATACTTGACTCCTTTAGAGACAGACTCCTACAGTAAGATAGGCAGGCAGCAGCCCCAGATGACATCACCCAGTGGCAGGAGGCTGTGTAGCCGGGCCGGGGGGGGCGGCACGGAGGGATGTCTGAGTGTGTATTATACTGATGTGTGACATGATCTGCCAATACCCCGTGTGGTGTGCCTCCTACTGCCTCCTACAGCCAGCGTCCAGGGGTGTGACCCCGGGCTGTACTACCCATGTACTCACTCTGCTACAGCACAGAGGGGCAGCCACTAGCACACTGACACTGCTAAAGCAGTAGCCTCCACTTACAGAATCCTACAGGTTGTACCACTACTACTGTATGACAACAAGTAGAGGGTTACTGGTATCCAGGCTAGTGTCCCATGGTATAGGGACACACACACTCTGTGAGGACCCGCTGTGTGAGGTGTGGAGGTCCTTGTTTATAGAAGTATAATCCAGGATAACAATGACTGCTATAGTGGTGTTATAGTAGATCAAAGTAGCCTCCACTCACAGAATCCTACAAGTTGTGCTACTATAACTATGACAACAAGTAGATCTATGCTGCACACCCTGTATGAGAGCTGGCCACAGAGGGCTTTATACTGGTGTCTAGTGTCCTATGGTGTAAAGACACACAGACTGTGTGAGGATCCTAGTATGAGGTGTAGAGCTGTGTCCTTGTTTACCATAATGCAGGCAGACAGTCTACACTGTAGGACTGCTGTAGTAGCTCATGTATGACTGCTGTGGTAGCACAAGACAGTGGTGTCTGCAGTGCTATATGACAGGGACCCAGCCCACACAGTGTTAGTACAGGAGTAACATCCTGTCTGTGGTCGTGTGGGGAGGGCTCAGGGGCTGTATAATACCGTGTAGAGGAGTCATCCTACAGGCACATAATCCACTCTGTGATATGAGTCCTATAGACTCCTATATATAAGACACTCACAGTACTAGCACCAGTAGCAGAATCCTATGACACTCAGAGTACTGGTACATGGTGCAGGGAGGCAGCCCTGGGGTGTATCATTGTATTATTGTAACACAGTCTTGTACAGAGATAATCCAGGCTGGTAATCTTCATATATCACTGCTATAACCCAGGCTGGTAATCAGGGTAATAGCACACTCACACTACAGTATTGTATTGTGTGATCTGACTCCTGTACAGTAACACTAGGCAGCCTAGCAGCATCCTATGGCAGGGGCCTCCCTGGGGGCTGTGTCTGGTCCATGGTCCAGCCCTGGTGTGTGTGGTGTTGTAGGCCCTACAGGCATCATGCAGGCTGGTAATCCCCATACATCTCACTGCTATAAGTCCTACAGTGTGAGTGACACCAGGCAGGACAGTGGTCCTCCCCCTCAATCAGTGACTCATGGTGCAGCTCCCTGTGAGGTAGGTCCTGCCCCTAGTACTGCTGATACACTGGGGGTATGTTGTATGACAGGCTGTATGAGGTATATGATGCACTCACTGTTCCTGTATTATATGGTGTATCCTGCCCTGTGCTGCTACACTAGGGGTATGTTGTATGACAGGCTGTATGAGGTATATGATGCACTCACTGTGTGCTGTATGTGGTACATCCTGTGGTACTACTGGTACACTGGGGGTGTGCTGCTGTATGATGCACTCACCTCTGTGTGCTACACTAAGGTCTCTGCTCTATGGCAGTCTGTGTGCTGCACTGAGGGTATGGCAGGCTGTATGTGAGGTATAGGATCCACTGTCCCCTCCTGTCCCACACTCCCACCACTCACTCATCCCAACTCCATTCTGCACCAAGACGTGGCACCACCACAAACAAATACTCTCTGTACATACACCGACATATTAAGCCACCCGAGGGGCATGTGTGAGGAGTTTATCAAACTGATGTTGAGTCTGGACTAAGATTGTGTTAGGAGAGTGAGGCCCCTGCTGTAGGTTAGAGCCGCCCAGAGAGGCAGTTTGTCTGTGTGGTGTGTGTGGAGTGTGTGGAGTGTTCTGGCTGCAGGGAGGGTCTGGTGGGCTCTGGTACCCCAAATACACACACAGATGAGGCATATGCAGCAGGGGGTAGAGGTAGACCCTGTCTGCCATAGCCTGGCCAGCTCTCATCTTCTCAAAATCATCTTTATCATGAGTAGGTTAATAAAGTCTCTAGTTCTGAATTTCTCTTGATCCCCGAGTGATTCCGACTGTTTTCTATAAGTCAGTTGCCCTACCTAGTTTTAGTACATTTAGGCCCACTAGTGTTAAGTTTTAGGAGGAGGCCAGCCGCATCCCTTTGGTGGTGTCATTATGGGCCATAAGCCTGGTTTATTTGAGGTATTATTATAACCATTGGCCAGAGACCCCATAAGCCAGCCTGGCCAGGTGCTCCCAGACAGGGTATAGCACAGTCAGTCAGTCAGCTGGTGGTGAGTGAGTGGTGAGCTATATCCATGTCAATGTGTGCCCTGCTGCATACTGGCCATGAGCCGCTCCCTCTACCACTGCCAGTACCAGTACAGTAGTAGGACAGTAGTACACAGGGGAATGTTCACAAAAAATGCCCGGAAACAATGTCACCGGCTAGCATGGAGGGTGGTACATTTTTTGTGTAATACACTTTTATAGGCCAATTGGCCGACATAGTGACGAGGTTTTTTTATGTCCTAAAAAAGGTGATGTCATTTGTGACTGTTCCTCCCATGGATTACTCACATCGATAGGCCTATATCCCCCTAATGCTGGGTCCCAGTCCCCTATACTACAGCATACATACAGCTGAGAGGGGTGTATATACCCCCAGTGATGTATCATGTAGACTGTATTTATACACAACATGACGGCTGAGACACTCACCCACTGTGTGACTGAGTGTTACACCGATATAACCCTTCAAGGACAACATCATGCCTCAAGGGTTCATGTACATTAGTAGTATAGTATGTATCGGAACGGGACTATAGTTAAGTACTGTTTATTACTCAATCGACATGCAGCCAATCAGAGGCCTCCATTTGGTCACGTGACCGGAAGTGACCTACTTAGGGGATTAGTGGTGACGTCACGTGACCTAGTTAGCCAATCAGAGGCCGCCATTGGGTCACGTGACCGGAAGTGACCTACTTAGGGGATTAGCGGTGCATTCTGGGTAACCCTGCAGCCAATCAGAGGCCTCCATTGGGTGACCGGAAGTGACCTACTTAGGGGATGGTGCATTCTGGGTAACCTACTGACCTACTTAGGGGACCGGAAGTGACGTCACATGACCTAATGGCCAACCGGATGTGACCTCATTGAGGATCACGTGACCGGAAGTGACCTGATTGATCACGTGACCGGAAGAAGAAGAAGAAGAAGAAGAAGAAGAAGAAGAAGAAGAAGAAGAAGTGACGTCACGCGACTTAATGAAGAGATGAGCGTCTTTAAGGGGTCACGGGCTTTAAAATGTGATATCTTTTTTTTTGGAGGAGGAGGCGAGTCTCTTATTTTTTTTTGGTAAACTAATAAAAAACACCACGATATAAGTTTTTTTTTTCATTTTTTATTGTTTTACGAGCGACTGGAAGTGACTTATTGAACTAGTTAGAAGCGTTCTTTAGAGTGTATAAGGGGGAAGGAGGGGAAGGAGGGGAGGGGAGGGGGGGAGGGGGGCACTCTTTTAACATGCATGGGGAGGGGGGCGCTTTTAGGATGCATGGGGCGAATGGGGGAGGGGGGGAGGGGGGGGAGGGGGGCACTCTAGGGGGGGGGGGCACTCTAAGGGGCGCGTTTGTCTCTTTTAAGAAAGAAAAAGATTTTCAATCGAGAGACACGCTTCTTCCTCTCGAGAGGAAGAAGCGTGTCTCTTCGTGTTTTTTTTTTGTTTATCACGTGCTGCGATGAGGTGATCAGCTGCGACTGGAGGAAGTGACACTTTAAGAGATCGCGCGTCTTAATTGTTATGATATATATATTTTTTATTTTTTTTATTTTTTTTTTTTTTACTTACTAATAAAGAAGACGTATGAAAATAAAACACAACAATTCACATGTCCGTCGTTCTCGTTGTTTCTTGCTTGATAAAGTCAAGTAATATCGCGATGCCGAGGCCAAACTTTCCCATGTCCTCAGTCAACACTCGAAGGAGTTCAAAAGGCGTACCGCCGGCGCCGTCAGCTTCATCTTGCCACATTTTCAACACTCGGAAGGCCCACTCAGCGGGACTTCCTCCGTATTCGCATTCTTCAGCGATCTTATCTAACCTCTCAGGCGACAATTTTAAATGGTCCCCCACCTCTTTCCACCTGCTACCCAGACGTCTGCCGAGGGTGCCCAAGTGCTTATGCATCGCGCGCGAGTCGGGGTTTTCGAAATCCAACCCCTGTCTGTGGAGAAGGGCCATCCACTGAGCCAACAGTTCCATGCGTCTAATGCGGGTGAAGACGCGACCGAGCTCGCCCCATCTATGACGATGCGGGGTTTCACCCCACCACACTCGGAACATCGCCGTACACAGCTCCTCCGGTGTCTTGACACTGCGCTCTACTAGAGCATCCATACGGGCGGCGCTGACTTTTAAGCTACTGCCCAACTCTCTCCAACAGCCGCTCAACTCTTTACCTAGTTGACGAAGCAAGGCATCGCTATAGGCTAACCGCCGCTGTCCTACCTGTCGGGTCTCCCCATCATCGGTCTGCTGCCTCGCGCCGCGTCTCACGTCGTCAAGCCGCATTAACTTTTTTTCAGGCGCACCGGGCGGTGAAGGCGAGCTTGAAAGTGGAATAGCTTGAGCCATCTCGTCTCGTCTTGGCGGCGGCGGCAGCGGCGGCGGCGGCGGCGGCGGCGGTGGCGGCGGTGGTGGTGGTGGCGGTGGTGGTGGTAGTAGCCGTTACTGGGGTCAGAGGCGATATGTTTTTTTTCCAACAGAAATGAGAGCTTTTTATACAGAGGGAGTTTAATCCCATTTCCAACAGCGCTCCAGCTGTCTAGCGCCCTGTCCGCATGACGCTTTTTCAGCCGCTCCGCTCCTTAAGAGCTTAGATGACGAGGGGGTGTGGCATCGCTATCCGTGGAGACCAGCTGAAAACGGTGTTTTTTCCTCACTCATAGCCTTAATACCTCCTACCCCCTACCCGAGGACGTCTCCCTCCCTCTGACATTCATTGTAACAAACGTCAGAGGTCAGGTGAAAATCGGATTTTTTTTCATGCACAGCCTTAGGCAGCTGTCACCCCTCCCTATTGAACTAGCCGGCCGCCCGCCCGCCTGGCCGGCCCGGTCTACTCACCACGGCAGGAGGTGGCGATTTTTGTCTTACACTTAAGTCGCTCACCACATGCACACGCCTCTACTCACAGACAGACACGTTCGTCTTAGGGGGGTCCTGCTTCACGCCACACGCCTCCTGTAGTTTTTTTTTGTATACACACTGTAAGCTCATCACCGTTACCCTTAATCCTTTATACAGCTAACGCGCGCTGAATGGCTGAACAGGGTGGTAAGCGGCTTAGCTCACCACAGTGGATCCCTCAAAAAGGGATCCAGCTGAAAACGTCATACCTTATGTCTTTGTGAATGGCCGCCGCCGGTCAGTCGACGGCAGGCAGCAACCGCTTAACCCTTTATACAGCTAATGCGCGTTGAATTGCTGAACAGGGTGGTAAGCGGCTTAGCTCATCATCACAGTCGATCTCTCAAAAGAGGGGGGGGGAAAGGGATCCAGCTGAAAACGTCATGCCTTATGTCTTTTTGTTTCTCTTTGTGAATGGCCGCCGGCCAGCCGGCGGCAGCTGAACAGGGTCGGTAAGTAGCTTAGCTCTAGAAGCGAGAAGGCGTATATAAGGGGCTTGGAAACCTCCATTCACTCACTCATTCTTTTTTGCTGCTCTCTACAGTCACCACCATGAGCAAAAGACAACAGCTAGCGGCGTTCAAGAACAAGAAGACTACGCGGAACAGCGTTCGTTTAGCGTCAGTGCCTGCTCTTGCTACTGAACATGAGACTACCGCCGCAGCCGGTTGGTCTTATCACCCTCCTGCTGTAGCGAGCGCTCGCGGCAGTAGTAGTAGTAGTAGTAGCAGTAGCACTAGTAGTAGCAGTAGTAGTAGTAGTAGTGGTAGTAGTACTAGTAGTACTACTGGTAGCAGTCGTCGTGCTAGCGACGTTGTTACACTCGCGACGGTACACGTTGCTGCTAAGCGCGCTGCCGCTGCTACCGCCGTCCCGCCTGCCGCTGCTGCTGCTGCTGCTGCTGCTGCTGCGCCTGCTACTGCTGCGCTTGCTACGGCTGCGCCTGCTGAGGCTGCTGCTGCGCCTGCTACTGTTGCGTCTGCTGCGGCTGCGCCTGCTGCGGCTGCTTCTGCTGCACCTGCTGCTACTGCTACTACTACTGACGACAACGCTCCTGGCACAGCGCAGTACTGGCAACCGGGTTTTTACCTCCCCACTACTGTTGATGACTTTGATGACCTGCCGCACGTTGCACAGCCCCTCTCCTCCACCACTACATCGACGGACGCCCTCGACGCCGCTCGCGCTGAGAGTTACAGCTATTCGGACACTCAGCCCCTGAACCGAGAAGAAGAGGAGGAGGAGGAGGAGCAGCAACAGGGTGAGACAGAGAACGACGCTGACGACGAGGCGTACGAAGAACCCGAAGGGCAAGGGGTGAGCGGTACGTTTTTCGGCTTCCCTCTTCGACCTTTCGACCTCACTTCCTCCACTGCTAGCGCCCCCCCGTCCGGTCCGTGGCGACTGCCCTCACCGCCACCTTACGAGGGCGGCGGCGGCGCTTCATCCTCTACCGCTACACACAGCACGGACGGCGTGTGGCTGCGCTGTTCCAACAACGAGACCTCCGATACCACCAGCGCTGACGCTGCTCCTGCTATCGGTTCTGCTGCTGATTCAGCTCACGCTGATGGTGTTACTCATCCTGCGGGTGTGAAACGTTCTAAGGTGAGTTCCAGAACAACAAGGCCCACTAAGAAGAGAAAAATACAAGAAAAAGAAGGAGATGGACGAGAAGAAGCAGAGAAAACACTCGGGTTAGAGTTCTGCTTAGACGGAGCTTTGACGCTGGAGATCTGGGAGGACGTGGCTAGACTGTCTAGGAGGCCGCGCTACACAAAAGACGGCCAGGTGAAAGAGGCGTCTCTGACCAGAAGCAAGCGAGTGCACTTCACGGCCGACGCGCTGCGCGAGCTCATAGCACGCATCGCCGATATCCGCGCAGTGGTGCGCATACGCGACACAGCGGCCGCGCAAGGAAAACCTAATCACACCCCCTGGTTCGCAGTGCTGGATGAGGCGGGCGAAGTGTACGCAGCTGTGAGCTACTACAGCGGTAAGAACCTCGTCCACGTGCGCAAGTACGAAGGTCCTGACAAAAAACCCACACAGCAGGGGGTGACGCTGTCCGCCAGAGCGCTCAAAGAGTTGGATGACAAAACAGAGATCATTCTGAAATATCTCGGCATAGATTCGGAATGAGAGACGCTCAACGCTCACGCGCGCACACACACACACACAGCGTTTGACGTACGCTGTATGAGACAGACAGACAGACAGACAGACAGACGGATACACAGACAGCAGACAGAAAGATAGTTACATAGACGACAGATTGATAGATGGCTAGATAGATAGATAGATAGTTAGACGGCTAAGTAGTTGGTAACCGAGTGAAAAAAAACATGACACAGTACGTATGCGAAAAGTGTTTCAAAATGTTTAAAAGAGCGTACAACCACGAGAGACACGTAGAAAATTGTAGAGTAGTAGCTAAGTTTTGCCCTCTATGCGGCGAAGGGGATTGCCGAAAGAGCGCTTGTCGACGCGAATCTCTGGACGGGGTGACCGTCCCTCCGCGCATATGTGCTGTACCGAACGGGGAGGAAACGTTCACGGCGAATTGGCCTGCGATACAAACGGGCGTCAGGATGCACGGGACTCGCGTGAGTGTAACAAACTTCAGGCTACCAACCGGCGAGTTGAGTGACGCTGTAGATACTATGCGTCGCATTCACTTGACACAAAGATTCAGATACAAAGTGGGTTTCTCGGTAGGCTTACTGTTACAACACAGAGAAGACAAGAGCAAACTGCGCTACTTCCACGCCTCCCAGAACAACGCAACTCTCATACAACCGCTCCCTACTGTAACTAATTCAGAAACTTTGGAAGAGCTCCTCTCAAAGATGCAAAACACCGTCGCTTGCGAGGAGGTACGGAAACTTTGCGACGCTGACACCAAGTGGCACGTTCTTTTTCCTACCAATTTGAACATCTGCGTTTACATGGGACCGGGGGAATTCCCCATAGGCGGTAGGATCACGCAGGCCGGTCGAGTTGGAAAGAGAAGCGGCGTGTTAGATTTTCCCAACAAGGACAACCTCTGCATCTTCCGCTGCATTTCCTTTCACTTATACAACACCAGCAAGCGCGCTTCAGATTTGTTACGTCAGTTCTGTCCCGCTGCCACACCTGAATCCTTTCCGGGTCTGAACATCCGCGACTTACCCGCGTTAGAGAACTTGTTTGACGTACAAATAGCGGTTTACACCGCGTCGCGTCAAGTGCCGGGGCGGAAGTTGAGAAGACGCGTTACTCTGATCAGACCGCCTTCCAGAACTGTGGCCGCCCGAGGTAAAGTCAACCTACACCTGACGGCGAAAGGCGGTTTGCACGTCTCTCTCGTCACGGACTTCAACGCGTACGCGGGCATATACGAATGTTGCAAGTGTAAGGCGGCGTTCACCACCGAGTTCTTGCTGAAGAGACACAGGAACCAGCTTTCCTCTTGCCGACAAGTCAAGTTGCGCTACGTAGGTGGCATCTACCAAAATTCGAGAACGATTTTCGAAGCGCTAGCAGACTTCTCCATTTTTCCCCCCGACGGACATTCCGGAATCTACCCTTACAAGATCGCCTTCGATTTCGAGGCTTTCTTCAGACCGTGCAAAGAACCGTCGACGGAGCACGTGTCCCTGCTGTGGGATCACGTCCCTTTGTCGGCTAGCGTCGCATCCGACTTTCCGGGGTGGGAGGGGCCCGTCTGCTTCGTCAGAGCGTCCGACGCAGATTCCGACCCCTTGTTGGACCGAGTTTTAAATCACATAAACGAGAACGCCAAAGCGATCGGGGAAGCTGTGCTAGAACTTTACCGACCGACGTTAGCGAAGTTAGATGCGGCGATAGGTGAAGCTCTCCTGCTGGAGGAGGCGACGTTCACCACCCCTTCTCCAGGCGGCTTCGCTGCGGCTCAGACCAGACACCCGTTAGTTCAACTGAAGAAGCGTCTTCTGAGATACATCCGTCAAGCTCCAGTGGTGGGCTTCAACTCGGGGCGTTACGACTTGAACCTGATCAAAATACGCCTTCACTCGTTCTTCGCCTCCGGAGACCGAAGAAACCAAGAATTCAGCGTCATAAAGAGAAGCAATCAATACTTGGCGGTTTACACACAGCACACGGTTTTCTTGGACGTAGTCAACTATTTGGCACCCGGTTACAACTACGCGACCTATTTGCGAGCTTTCACCAGGAACGAAGAGAAAGGTCACTTTCCTTACGAATGGATGACGTCTACCAGGAAACTGGCAAACAGAACGCTGCCGCCGAGATCGGCTTTCGACAGCGAGCTGACGGGCGTCAAAATGTCCGAATCCGACTACGCCGCATGTCAGAAAGTTTGGTCCGACGAGAAGATGCAAACTATGGAAGACTACTTGATCCACTACAACAACAAAGACGTGAAACCTTTCATAGAAGCTCTGAAAAATCACGCTAAATTTTTCCAAGATCGCGGCATCGACATGTTGAAAGACGGAGTTTCTCTCGCCGGTTTGACTTTACGCTTCCTCTTCCAAAACCTAGAAGACGCGTTCACAACGTTTCCCCAGTTCGACGCCGTCCTCCACGCTCTGATCAAAGAGAATCTAGTCGGCGGTCCTTCCATCATCTTCCATAGATTTCACGAGAAGGGCACCACGCGGATAAGGGAGCACAAGTACGGCGAAGAAGCGAGACCGTGCCAACACATCCTAGGACTAGACGCTAACTCTCTGTACTTGCGCTGCATGAGCGAAGCGCACTGCACGGGCTATTACGCGGTGAGACGGCCCGAGACCGAGTTCAAGCCCGAAATCAGGCAAAGAAACTCTCACAGCGCTTTGGAGTGGTTACGCTTCGTAGAGCACGACCGCGACGTGAAACTGCGCCACGCTCTGAACGGCGGCGAGATGGCGGTAGGCTGTCGGAGAATTCGCGTGGACGGATTTCACGCGGCCTCTAATACGGTTTTGCAGTTTCACGGGTGTTGGTTCCACGCTCACGAGTGCATACCGTCGCACCGATATCAGTGCGCTTCACTGAGAGAGGAGAGACGCGACAGAACGACCAGAGTAAGCGCTTACTTGAAAGCGTTAGGTTACAAGCTGGTCGTCGTGTGGGAGTGCGAATGGCGAGAGATGAAGCGTCGAGATGAGCGGGTCAAGGCCTCCCAACAACGCTGGAAGGTTGACGCTTTGAAAGTGTCTCGAAACGCGATGAGCGAGAGCGACATCCTTTCCGCTGTGAAAGAGGAGAAAATGTTCGGTTTAGTTCAAGTGGACATCACTACGCCGCCTCACCTACGAGAGTACTTCGAAGAAATGACCCCCGTTTTCAAGAACGCGACCGTTTCAAAATCGGACATAGGCCCTCACATGTCAGACTTTGCGCAGGAAGAAAAGCTGTTGAGCACGCCTCAGAGATGTCTGATAGGGAGTTACCACGGAAAAAATATTCTCTTGGGAACGCCGCTTCTCAAGTGGTATTTAGAGCACGGTTTGATAGTCACCAAAGTGCAGCTGGTGGTAGAATACCTACCTAAACGCTCCTTTGCCGGTTTCGCGGACGAAGTGACGGCGGCGCGAAGACGTGGCGACGTGAACGAGAACGAGAAAATTCTGTCAGACTGTTACAAGTTAATGGGAAACGCTACGTACGGTAAAACAATCTGCAACAAAGAAAAACACACGGCGGTGAGATACACTGACAGTCGGAAGTTCGAACTATTGGCCAATTCGTGGCGCTTCAAAAAGGCGTCCGAGTTGACTTCCGATCTGTTTGAAGTCGAACTACAACCGAAAACGGTCAAGAACAACCTCCCTATTCAGATAGGGTTCATGGTATACCAGTACGCGAAGTTGAAAATGTTAGAGTTCACATACGACTTCTTGGATAGATTCGTCGATCGGCGCGATTATGCCCTTTGTCAAATGGACACCGACAGTCTTTACATGGCTCTCAGCGGTGCCACGTTGGATGACCTAGTGAAACCTCGCCTGAGAGAGACGTACTTCAGAGAGAAACGAAAGTGGCTTCCGACAGCGGTGTGCGACGAGCACTTAGAGCTTTTCGTGAAGACAAAAACGGAAAGAGTGCGAGAATGGTGTGCGCCGCCCGGCGGATGTTGTGAGAGACGGTACCTTCACGATCTGAGAACTTCGGGGCTCATGAAAGCGGAGTGGGAAGGTGACGGGATCCTAAGTCTCAACCCTAAGACTTACATTTGCTACGATCGAGTCAGCGACACCGGTGAAAGAAAATCCAAAAAATGGAGTGCAAAAGGCGTACAGAAGAAACAAAACCCCCAGGAACCAGACGCCTTCTTGGATGTTCTTCGCCAACGAAAAACTCTCATTGCTGTAAATAGAAATTTCAAAGTGGTGCGAAACAAAATGGTCACCTACACCATAGAGAAAGACGGCGTGCGCTACTTGTATTATAAGCGTCGCGTGCATTCTGACGGTGTGACAACGAGTCCTTTAGAGATATGAAAAAAAAAAAAAAAAAAAAAAATAAGCGTGTGCATCTTTTCAAAAATAGAGTGTTTATCAAGATTGAAAAAAAAATAAATAAAAAAAAATTAAAAGAAAATATTGTTGTGTTTTTATTATCATACGGCTTCTTTTACTAGTAAGTCGCGCAGTCTCTTAAAGCGTCACTCATGTGACGACGTCGCTTCCAGTCACGGGATCCTAAACAAAAAAAAAACTTCTTCTTCTTCCGGTCACGTGATCAATCAGGTCGCTTCCGGTTGGCCATTAAGTCGTGTGACGTCACTTCCGGTCACGTGACTCATCAGGTCACTTCCGATCACGTGATCCTAAATTAGGTCATATGACGTCACTTCCGGTCCCCTAAGTAGGTCAGTAGGTTACCCAGAATGCACCATCCCCTAAGTAGGTCACTTCCGGTCACCCAATGGAGGCCTCTGATTGGCTGCAGGGTTACCCAGAATGCACCGCTAATCCCCTAAGTAGGTCACTTCCGGTCACGTGACCAAATGGAGGCCTCTGATTGGCTAACTAGGTCACGTGACGTCACCACTAATCCCCTAAGTAGGTCACTTCCGGTCACGTGACCAAATGGAGGCCTCTGATTGGCTGCATGTCGATTGAGTAATAAACAGTACTTAACTATAGTCCCGTTCCGATACATACTATACTACTTACATTTGTCATGATGCGTCAATGCAGCACTGGCAAGTTACTTGCTGGTATTAAGTTGGTGCATCATGATGACTGTAGGGTTGAATGGTTGAATGTAGGACTGGCAAGTTACTCGCCTGGACTGAACGTAGCACTGCGAGTTACTCAACTCGACTGAATGTAACACTGCGAGTTACTCGCCTTGACTGAATATAGCAGCAGTGGTGAGTTACTTGCCTCGACTGAATAAAGCAGTGGCGAGTTACTCGCCTCCACTGAATATAGCAGTGGTGAGTTACTCGCCTCGACTGAATATAGCAGTGGCGAGTTACTCCCCTCGACTGAATATAGCAGTGGCGAGTTACTCGCCTTGACTGAATATAGCAGTGGCGAGTTACTCGCCTCCATTGAATATAGCAGTGGTGAGTTACTCGCCTCCACTGAATATAGCATGCAGGAAGAAAGCACTGTGCTGCTGTTACAGGTTGGTGACGGACAGGAAGTGAGCAGCTCACGAGCTGGTGCTGTCTGTCCGCCACCCCCCCCCCCCCCACACACACACACACGCTCAGCTCTTGTGTATCCTCCCCTGGACTACATCATAACACTAACACAGTGTTTAGAGACTGTTACAGGATCATGGAGGAAATGGGGAGGTAGGCAGTAAGTCTGGAAGGGAGGCAGGGAGGGAGGGAGGGAGGGAGGGAGGGAGGGAGGCAGGGAGGGAGGCAGGGAAGGTGGGAGGGAGGGAGGCAGGCAGGGAGGGAGGGAGGCAGGGAGGGAGGCAGGGAGGGAGGGAGGGAGGCAGGGAGGGAAGGTGGGAGGGAGGGAGGGAGGGAGGGAGGGAGGGAGGGAGGGAGGGGGGGAGGGAGGGAGGGAGGGAGGGAGGGAGGAAGGCAGGGAGGCAGGGAGGGAGGGAGGGAGGGAAGGTGGGAGGGAGGGAGGGAGGGAGGGAGGGAGGGAGGGAGGGAGGGAGGGAGGGAGGGAGGGAGGGAGGGAGGGAGGGAGGGAGGGGAGGTGGGAGGGAGGGAAGGTGGGAGGGAGGGAGGGAGGGAGGGAGGGAGGGAGGGAGGGAGGGAGGGAGGGAGGGAGGGAGGGAGGGAGGGAGGGATGGAGGGAGGGAGGGAGGGTGGCAGGGAGGCAGGGAGGCATGATTGAGGAAGGGACAGAGGGAAAGAATGAAGAGGGCTATATAGGTTGGCTTGTTAGGATAATATGGGCAGATGGGTGACAGAGCCCGGGTTGTATGGGCGAGTAGCCTGGGTGGGTGTGTATAGGTTCATGTAGAGAACAGCTCATACAGAGTGACAGTTATAATGGGTGTGTGTGTGTGTGTGTTGGGTGTGGGTGTGGGTGTGGGTGTGGGTGGGTGTGTGTGTAGGTTCATGGACTGAGCAGCTCATGTAGAGTGACAGTTGTAATATTTGCAGCTCATCCGGACATGACACCCAGTATAGTGTACTGGACCACAGACACATACAGAACAAATAAAGACAGTAAGAGTTAATGGTCAGACAGAGACTGATTGAGAGTAGAACACGCTAAATGTATGTTAATTGTATCGTAATACGCTAAGTCCAGTGGGCAGTACTGCCAGAATCAGAGACCTGGTATTACACAACCATTAACCAAATAGGAACCCTGGCATTATACAACCACTGACCAACAGGTCAAGGTTGCTTGTAGACAGGAAGTAACAGATCCACTTCTAGGGATGTAATTGTATTAGTTGAAGGTCAAGGGCGTTTGGTGACAGGACATAGCATATTCAATTCCTGTGATGTAACTGAACTAACTATTGTCATGAGGGCAGTCAGCCAATTGATAATGCAAATAAGCCTAAGTGAATGTAATTAGATCCAATGTCAAGGCCAGCACCAGACCCAAGGTCAACGTCGCTATACCAGGAGCAAATTACGTAACAGTTATCAAGGCCACACCAATTAATAGGCCCCATGTCAAGGTCAGCCCATGCAGGGCATAATCTATGTAGATTGGTATTAGGCCTAATGGCACAAGTCTGGTTATGTGAAGGAATTATGTGAAGGTCAAGGCTAATAGAACAAGTGCCAAGGTCATATGTGTAAATGTCAAGGCTGAAGTGTCAAGGTCAGGCATCAGATCATTTGTCTGAGTGAACTGCAGCCAGTGATCCTGAAGTTTCCCCAGGATAAATATTAGTAGGAAATCAAAGCAACCCCTTAAACACTCATATCTAGTTCAATAGTCTGTCCCTGTACTCTCTGACTAACTGTGGTGGTTCAGGGTTCTAGTATAGATTTGTTTAAGCGTAGGCATATTGTGTAGGCTCAAGGGTCTTAAAATAGATTGATGCACTATATATTTGGGTCTGAAATGAGCAGTGGTCTCAAATATGAGCTAATATGGTAACCCTCTGTAGCCTAGGGTTAACCTATTGCCGTATTTGGCCAGAATCACAGTGCTCTCATGCACTGTGCCCTGGTATGATGTATAATGTATGAATGTACACCAGCAAGTAACTCACCAGTGCTGCTTGCCAAGGCTGTAACACTGCACCGGTGAGTTACTCGCCTATGCTATATCGGTGTATCACAGTGCCTTGAGGCTAAGTTGAGCCCGTCCTTGAGGCTTAACTTAAAAGTGGGTTTTGAGGTCGCAATATCTGAGGGCGAAATCTGAGTATATATGAGTGCAGAGCAATGAAAACAAGGCAAGCAGCGTATTTAACCTCTGTATCAAAAGTCCTGACATTGTTAAACTCCCCTGTTTTGGAGAAGATGCATATATTGTTTACTCATGACGCAGAGATAAATAATGGGTGTCAATGATCGGCTGTGGCTATCTGCCAGCATGTACTAATAGCCGCATGATTAGCCCTGGAGGTAATTAGGTACATTAAGGCTCTGTACTGCCCTTAATGTCCTAAAGATGCCAAGTCCTAATGATGCTGCTATTAGAACTCAGTACACGCTGCATGAGGCCTTTTGACGTTGGCATGAGGCATGAGTAGCATGACTGTCATGACTGCAGCCTGGTGAGTAAGGCCTGGGTGCTTCCAGTGAATGCAGCCTATAGCAATACTTCGGGTGGCACCATGTGCGCGGCCATATTAGTTCTGAGCTTGGAATCTCTCATGAGATTTAGACAGTATGGAGGAGCAGGATCCGTCATGAGCTGTCTATACGAGCAGGTCACAGAGCAGGTCACAGAGCAGCTCGTGACCCAGATGTCGGGGAGTGACTGCTGTCCCTATACCAGCCCCTACACCAGCACCTGGACTCAGTGACTAATGACGCTGTACCAATAACCACACTCAGTGAGACTGACTCAGTGACTAATGACGCTGTACCAATAACCACACTTAGTGAGACTGACTCAGTGACTAATGACGCTGTACCAATAACCACACACAGTGAGACTGACTCAGTGACTAATGACGCTGTACCAATAACCACACTCAGTGAGACTGACTCAGTGACTAATGACGCTGTACCAATAACCACACTCAGTGAGACTGACTCAGTGACTAATGACCCTGTACCAATAACCACACTCAGTGAGACTGACTCAGTGACTAATGACGCTGTACCAATAACCACACTCAGTGAGTGACTCAGTGACTAATGACGCTATACCAATAACCACACTCAGTGACTAATGAGGCTGTACCAATAACCACACTCAGTGAAACTGACTCAGTGACTAATGACGCTGTACCAATAACCACACACAGTGAGACTGACTCAGTGACTAATGACGCTGTACCAATAACCACACTCAGTGAGACTGACTCAGTGACTAATGACGCTGTACCAATAACCACACACAGTGAGACTGACTCAGTGACTAATGACGCTGTACCAATAACCACACACAGTGAGACTGACTCAGTGACTAATGACGCTGTACCAATAACCACACACAGTGAGACTGACTCAGTGACTAATGACGCTGTACCAATAACCACACTCAGTGAGACTGACTCAGTGACTAATGACGCTGTACCAATAACCACACACAGTGAGACTGACTCAGTGACTAATGACGCTGTACCAATAACCACACACAGTGAGACTGACTCAGTCAGTGACTAATGACGCTATACCAATAACCACACTCAGTGACTAATGAGGCTGTACCAATAACCACACTCAGTGAAACTGACTCAGTGACTAATGACGCTGTACCAATAACCACACACAGTGAGACTGACTCAGTGACTAATGACGCTGTACCAATAACCACACACAGTGAGACTGACTCAGTGACTAATGACGCTGTACCAATAACCACACACAGTGAGACTGACTCAGTGACTAATGACGCTGTACCAATAACCACACACAGTGAGACTGACTCAGTGACTAATGACGCTGTACCAATAACCACACTCAGTGAGACTGACTCAGTGACTAATGACGCTGTACCAATAACCGCACACAGTGAGACTGACTCAGTGACTAATGACGCTGTACCAATAACCACACTCAGTGAGACTGACTCAGTGACTAATGACGCTATACCAATAACCACACTCAGTGACTGACTCAGTGACTAATGACGCTGTACCAATAACCACACTCAGTGAGACTGACTCAGTGACTAATGACGCTGTACCAATAACCGCACACAGTGAGACTGACTCAGTGACTAATGACGCTGTACCAATAACCGCACACAGTGAGACTGACTCAGTGACTAATGACGCTGTACCAATAACCACACTCAGTGAGACTGACTCAGTGACTAATGACGCTATACCAATAACCACACTCAGTGACTGACTCAGTGACTAATGACGCTGTACCAATAACCACACTCAGTGAGACTGACTCAGTGACTAATGACGCTGTACCAATAACCACACTCAGTGACTAATGACGCTGTACCAATAACCACACTCAGTGACTAATGACGCTGTACCAATAACCACACTCAGTGACTAATGACGCTGTACCAATAACCACACACAGTGAGACTGACTCAGTGACTAATGACACTGTACCAATAACCACACACAGTGAGACTGACTCAGTCAGTGACTAATGACGCTGTACCAATAACCACACACAGTGAGACTGACTCAGTCAGTGACTAATGACGCTGTACCAATAACCACACACAGTGAGACTGACTCAGTGACTAATGACGCTGTACCAATAACCACACTCAGTGAGACTGACTCAGTGACTAATGACGCTGTACCAATAACCACACTCAGTGAGACTGACTCAGTGACTAATGACGCTGTACCAATAACCACACTCAGTGACACTCAGTCAGTGACTAATGACGCTGTACCAATAACCACACACAGTGAGACTGACTCAGTGACTAATGACGCTGTACCAATAACCAACACTCAGTCAGTGACTAATGACGCTGTACAAATAACCACACACAGTGAGACTGACTCAGTGACTGATGACGCTGTACCAATAACCACACTCAGTGAGACTGACTCAGTGACTAATGACGCTGTACCAATAACCACACTCAGTGAGACTGACTCAGTGACTAATGACGCTGTACCAATAACCACACTCAGTGAGACTGACTCAGTCAGTGACTAATGACGCTGTACCAATAACCACACACAGTGAGACTGACTCAGTCAGTGACTTATGACGCTGTACCAATAACCACACACAGTGAGACTGACTCAGTCAGTGACTAATGACGCTGTACCAATAACCACACACAGTGAGACTGACTCAGTCAGTGACTAATGACGCTGTACCAATAACCACACTCAGTGAGACTGACTCAGTCAGTGACTAATGACGCTGTACCAATAACCACACTCAGTGAGACTGACTCAGTGACTAATGACGCTGTACCAATAACCACACACAGTGAGACTGACTCAGTGACTAATGACGCTGTACCAATAACCACACTCAGTGAGACTGACTCAGTGACTAATGACGCTGTAGCAATAACCACACACAGTGAGACTGACTCAGTCAGTGACTAATGACGCTGTACCAATAACCACACACAGTGAGACTGACTCAGTGACTAATGACGCTGTACCAATAACCACACTCAGTGAGACTGACTCAGTGACTAATGACGTTGTACCAATAACCACACTCAGTGAGACTGACTCAGTGACTAATGACGCTATACCAATAACCACACTCAGTGACTAATGACGCTGTACCAATAACCACACTCAGTGAAACTGACTCAGTGACTAATGACGCTATACCAATAACCACACACAGTGAGACTGACTCAGTGACTAATGACGCTGTACCAATAACCACACTCAGTGAGACTGACTCAGTGACTAATGACGCTGTACCAATAACCACACACAGTGAGACTGACTCAGTGACTAATGACGCTGTACAAATAACCACACTCAGTGAGACTGACTCAGTGACTAATGACGCTGTACCAATAACCACACTCAGTGAGACTGACTCAGTGACTAATGACGCTGTACCAATAACCACACTCAGTGAGACTGACTCAGTGACTAATGACGCTGTACCAATAACCGCACACAGTGAGACTGACTCAGTGACTAATGACACTGTACCAATAACCACACTCAGTGAGACTGACTCAGTGACTAATGACGCTGTACCAATAACCACACTCAGTGAGACTGACTCAGTGACTAATGATGCTGTACCAATAACCACACTCAGTGAGACTGACTCAGTGACTAATGACGCTGTACCAATAACCACACTCAGTGAGACTGACTCAGTGACTAATGACGCTGTACCAATAACCACACTCAGTGAGACTGACTCAGTCAGTGACTAATGACGCTGGACCAATAACCACACTCAGTGACTAATGACGCTGTACCAATAACCACACTCAGTGAGACTGACTCAGTGACTAATGACGCTGTACCAATAACCACACTCAGTGAGACTGACTCAGTCAGTGACTAATGACGCTGTACCAATAACCACACTCAGTGAGACTGACTCAGTCAGTGACTAATGACGCTGTACCAATAACCACACTCAGTGAGACTGACTCAGTCAGTGACTAATGACGCTGTACCAATAACCACACTCAGTGACTAATGACGCTGTACCAATAACCACACACAGTGAGACTGACTCAGTGACTAATGACGCTGTACCAATAACCACACTCAGTGACTAATGACGCTGTACCAATAACCACACTCAGTGACTAATGACGCTGTACCAATAACCACACACAGTGAGACTGACTCAGTGACTAATGACGCTGTACCAATAACCACACTCAGTGAGACTGACTCAGTGACTAATGACGCTGTACCAATAACCACACACAGTGAGACTGACTCAGTGACTAATGACGCTGTACCAATAACCACACACAGTGAGACTGCATCAGTGACTAATGACGCTGTACCAATAACCACACTCAGTGACTAATGACGCTGTACCAATAACCACACTCAGTGAGACTGACTCAGTGACTAATGACGCTGTACCAATAACCGCACACAGTGAGACTGACTCAGTGACTAATGACGCTGTACCAATAACCACACTCAGTGAGACTGACTCAGTGACTAATGACGCTGTACCAATAACCACACTCAGTGAGACTGACTCAGTGACTAATGACGCTGTACCAATAACCGCACACAGTGAGACTGACTCAGTGACTAATGACGCTGTACCAATAACCACACACAGTGAGACTGACTCAGTGACTAATGACGTTGTACCAATAACCACACTCAGTGAGACTGACTCAGTGACTAATGACGCTGTACCAATAACCCCACTCAGTGAGTGACTCAGTGACTAATGACGCTATACCAATAACCACACTCAGTGAGACTGACTCAGTGACTAATGACGTTGTACCAATAACCACACACAGTGAGACTGACTCAGTGACTAATGACCCTGTACCAATAACCACACTCAGTGAGACTGACTCAGTGACTAATGACGTTGTACCAATAACCACACTCAGTGAGACTGACTCAGTGACTAATGACGCTGTACCAATAACCCCACTCAGTGAGTGACTCAGTGACTAATGACGCTATACCAATAACCACACACAGTGAGACTGACTCAGTGACTAATGACGCTATACCAATAACCACACTCAGTGACTAATGACGCTGTACCAATAACCACACTCAGTGACTAATGACGCTGTACCAATAACAACACACAGTGAGACTGACTCAGTGACTAATGACGCTGTACCAATAACCACACACAGTGAGACTGACTCAGTGACTAATGACGCTGTACCAATAACCACCCTCAGTGACTAATGACGCTGTACCAATAACCACACTCAGTGAGACTGACTCAGTCAGTGACTGATGACGCTGTACCAATAACCACACACAGTGAGACTGACTCAGTGACTAATGACGCTGTACCAATAACCACACACAGTGAGACTGACTCAGTGACTAATGACGCTATACCAATAACCACACTCAGTGAGACTGACTCAGTGACTAATGACGCTGTACCAATAACCACACACAGTGAGACTGACTCAGTGACTAATGACGCTGTACCAATAACCACACTCAGTGAGACTGACTCAGTCAGTGACTAATGACGCTGTACCAATAACCACACTCAGTGAGACTGACTCAGTCAGTGACTGATGACGCTGTACCAATAACCACACACAGTGAGACTGACTCAGTGACTAATGACGCTGTACCAATAACCACACTCAGTGAGACTGACTCAGTGACTAATGACGCTGTACCAATAACCACCCTCAGTGACTAATGACGCTGTACCAATAACCACACTCAGTGAGACTGACTCAGTCAGTGACTGATGACGCTGTACCAATAACCACACTCAGTGAGACTGACTCAGTCAGTGACTAATGACGCTGTACCAATAACCACACACAGTGAGACTGACTCAGTGACTAATGACGCTGTACCAATAACCACACACAGTGAGACTGACTCAGTGACTAATGACGCTATACCAATAACCACACTCAGTGAGACTGACTCAGTGACTAATGACGCTGTACCAATAACCACACTCAGTGAGACTGACTCAGTCAGTGACTAATGACGCTGTACCAATAACCACACACAGTGAGACTGACTCAGTGACTAATGACGCTGTACCAATAACCACACACAGTGAGACTGACTCAGTGACTAATGACGCTATACCAATAACCACACTCAGTGAGACTGACTCAGTGACTAATGACGCTGTACCAATAACCACACTCAGTGAGACTGACTCAGTGACTAATGACGCTGTACCAATAACCACACACAGTGAGACTGACTCAGTGACTAATGACGCTGTACCAATAACCACACTCAGTGAGACTGACTCAGTGACTAATGACGCTGTACCAATAACCACACACAGTGAGACTGACTCAGTGACTAATGACGCTGTACCAATAACCACACTCAGTGAGACTGACTCAGTGACTAATGACGCTGTACCAATAACCACACTCAGTGAGACTGACTCAGTGACTAATGACGCTGTACCAATAACCGCACACAGTGAGACTGACTCAGTGACTAATGACGCTGTACCAATAACCACACTCAGTGAGACTGACTCAGTCAGTGACTAATGACGCTGTACCAATAACCACACTCAGTGAGACTGACTCAGTGACTAATGACGCTGTACCAATAACCACACACAGTGAGACTGACTCAGTGACTAATGACGCTGTACCAATAACCACACTCAGTGAGACTGACTCAGTGACTAATGACGCTGAACCAATAACCACACTCAGTGAGACTGACTCAGTGACTAATGACGCTGTACCAATAACCACACACAGTGAGACTGACTCAGTGACTAATGACGCTGTACCAATAACCACACTCAGTGAGACTGACTCAGTGACTAATGACACTGTACCAATAACCACACTCAGTGAGACTGACTCAGTGACTAATGACGCTGTACCAATAACCACACTCAGTGAGACTGACTCAGTGACTAATGACGCTGTACCAATAACCACACTCAGTGAGACTGACTCAGTGACTAATGACACTGTACCAATAACCACACTCAGTGAGACTGACTCAGTGACTAATGACGCTGTACCAATAACCACACTCAGTGAGACTGACTCAGTGACTAATGACGCTGTACCAATAACCACACTCAGTGAGACTGACTCAGTGACTAATGACGCTGTACCAATAACCACACTCAGTGAGACTGACTCAGTGACTAATGACGCTGTACCAATAACCACACTCAGTCAGTGACTAATGACGCTGTACCAATAACCACACTCAGTGAGACTGACTCAGTGACTAATGACGCTGTACCAATAACCACACTCAGTGAGACTGACTCAGTGACTAATGACGCTGTACCAATAACCACACTCAGTGAGACTGACTCAGTGACTAATGACGCTGTACCAATAACCGCACACAGTGAGACTGACTCAGTGACTAATGACGCTGTACCAATAACCACACTCAGTGAGACTGACTCAGTGACTAATGACGCTGTACCAATAACCACACTCAGTGAGACTGACTCAGTGACTAATGACACTGTACCAATAACCACACTCAGTGAGACTGACTCAGTGACTAATGACGCTGTACCAATAACCACACTCAGTGAGACTGACTCAGTGACTAATGACGCTGTACCAATAACCACACTCAGTGAGACTGACTCAGTGACTAATGACGCTGTACCAATAACCACACTCAGTGAGACTGACTCAGTGACTAATGACGCTGTACCAATAACCGCACACAGTGAGACTGACTCAGTGACTAATGACGCTGTACCAATAACCACACTCAGTGAGACTGACTCAGTGACTAATGACACTGTACCAATAACCACACTCAGTGAGACTGACTCAGTGACTAATGACGCTGTACCAATAACCACACACAGTGAGACTGACTCAGTGACTAATGACGCTGTACCAATAACCACACTCAGTGACTAATGACACTGTACCAATAACCACACACAGCGGGCAGCCAGGGGGTCAGGGGGGGGGGGGGACAGAGCTACCATAAACCCATACATGTAGGCTGCGGCTTATAGGATCAGGACAGAGGCAGGGTGCGGCTTATACACAGGTTTAGATGTATACTACAGTACTAAAGTCGCCATAATCAGACCTCCTGTGAGGCTTCTAGTAGAACCTGAGGATATTCCCAAAGTCTAATACTGTAAACTTATGCTATTTCGCGCTGTACTTATTTTCGCGATTTACGCGGATTTTCAAATTCGCGAAAATATGTACAGCACTTATATTTATCCAATATAGTCCTATAACTAACATATGCCATAATCCGTGAATTCAAGTAACCGTGAAAGTGTACTTTCTAGGCAAATCGCGAAAATATATATGTTTACAGTAGGTGAGTTAGGCTAGCTTATACAAGAAACCTTCTGGTAGGTGGGAAATTGGAGATTGATTTTAATCCAATATTCCATGATTACTGTTATCAATGTACCTATCCATTGCTCGTTAAGAAAGCCCTCTGCTGTCCTTAAACTCTAACTATAGGGTTAACATGCCGTAATAAAGCACTCTGCTGTCCTTAAAGGGTTAACATGGCGTAATAAAGCACTCTGCTGTCCCTAAAGGGTTACCACAGTGTAACAAAGCCCTCTGCTGTCCCTACAGGGTTAACATGACCAAATAAAGCACTCTGCTGTCCCTAAAGGGTTAACATGGCGTAATAAAGCACTCTGCTGCCCCTAAAGGGTTAACATGGCGTAATAAAGCACTCTGCTGTCCCTAAAGGGTAAACATGGCGTAATAAAGCACTCTGCTGTCCCTAAAGGGTTAACATGGCGTAATAAAGCACTCTGCTGTCCCTAAAGGGTTAACATGCCGTAATAAAGCACTCTGCTGTCCCTAAAGGGTTAACATGGCGTAATAAAGCACTCTGCTGTCCCTAAAGGGTTAAGATGACGTAACAAAGCCCTCTGCTGTCCCTAAAGGGTTAACATGGCGTAATAAAGCACTCTGCTGTCCCTAAAGGGTTAAGATGACGTAACAAAGCACTCTGCTGTCCCTAAAGGGTTACCACAGTGTAACAAAGCCCTCTGCTGTCCCTACAGGGTTAACATGACCAAATAAAGCACTCTGCTGTCCCTAAAGGGTTAACATGGCGTAATAAAGCACTCTGCTGTCCCTAAAGGGTTAACATGGCGTAATAAAGCACTCTGCTGTCCCTAAAGGGTTAACATGGCGTAATAAAGCACCCTGCTGTCCCTAAAGGGTTAACATGGCGTAATAAAGCACCCTGCTGTCCCTAAAGGGTTAACATGGCGTAATAAAGCACCCTGCTGTCCCTAAAGGGTTAACATGGCGTAATAAAGCACCCTGCTGTCCCTAAAGGGTTAACATGGCGTAATAAAGCACCCTGCTGTCCCTAAAGGGTTAACATGGCGTAATAAAGCACCCTGCTGTCCCTAAAGGGTTAACATGGCGTAATAAAGCACCCTGCTGTCCCTAAAGGGTTTTCACGCCCTCTGCTTTCCCACATGAGAGTAAACCCGGTCTCACAACACTGATTGTTTATATCTTTCTTAGGCACAGGCCATCTGGCAAATCCTGCTGGACTCATTTGTTTTCATCAATTTTTTGGTTTTGCTTTAAAGGTTGTTGCTAGAGACTCCTACATCGAATTCGTTCAACTCAAGGACAATTATATTCGGGATAATGGCCCAGAGTCAGGCAGTGCTGGAATCTGGAGGCAGAGTCAGTTAATGCTGGACTCTGGAGGCAGAGTCAGACAATGCTGGACTCTGGAGGTAGAGTCAGGCAATGCTGGACTCCAATGGCAGAGTCAGGCAATGCTGGAGTTATGAGGGACTCTGGCAATCCTTATGACTCTTGGGGGCGGCATTGGTTGATCTATTTTTACAAATATATAGTGTGTTGGGAGAACCTCTATTCCAGACACAAAAGATGCTGAGATGGACAGGAGATGATTCACAAGTAGAACCCGGGTAGGGTAGGGGTGGGTAGGGAGGTGCATGATACACAAGTACAGCAGGGGTGGGTAGGGATACACAAGTAGAACCCCGGGTAGGGTAGGGGTAGGTAGGGAGGTGCAGGGGTAGGTAGAGAGGTACAGACATGCTACTCTATCTTCCCGTCATAACAATGTAGGGTCCAGTCACTCTCCCAGCACAGTCCAGGGTACCTGCACCCACACATAAGGTGCTGCACAGACTAGACCTCAGCTGGGAGAGTGTTGACGCCCCCTGGTGGGGTGGGGATGTACCATATGGACGCTATACCTCAGACACTCAGACAGTCCGAACCGCACCCTATACTACAGTACCCCTAACAACACCTACACTATAAGTATGTATCACATTCAGGGGGGGGGGCGATCATTTTTCCAACATTTCCAACCCTCCATGAGAGAGGTCAACATTATGAATGTTCCGCTCCTTCCAGTAGGGTTTCTGGTGGGCATGTCGAAAGGGGTAGGCCTAGTGTTATAGGGTCTCCCCATCAAGCGCGGTCCAAGACGTTATTAACAATCCAAAATTGTAACCCCCTGACCCCAAATCCACCAATCCCTCTTGTGTACCCTGTTCTGTATCGACTCAGACAGTCGGCCCCGCCCTACTAGTACCCAAACCCACCACCCCATACAGTGTACCCCCCTACTAGTACCCAAACCCACCACCCCATACAGTGTACCCCCCTACTAGTACCCAAACCCACCACCCCATACAGTGTACCCCCCTACTAGTACCCAAACCCACCACCCCATACAGTGTACCCCGCCCAGCCACCCTACCATCAACAGACAGGGACTGAAAACAAACACACACAATTAGTTGCCAAATGCAGTTTTCTCTTTCCCAGAATATCTTTACTAATTTCCTATCAATATATCACATTACTTGATTTGATTGATTGGTGTAGTGCCTTTAATGCACTGTGGTAGGCATGCTGCACTAATACAGCACCAGCACGATGCATAGACATGAAAAACTAATGCATCTTGCTACCCGGTAGGCATGATACACTAAGGCAGCGCATGCATGATGCACGGATGAAGCACATTGTTGGTAGGCATGATACACTAATGCAGTGCTAGGTACAGAACACTGCGTTGTTGGTGCATTAGGGGCTTTAATGTAGTGTGCCCTAGGTCGGCATGATGCATGAATGCATCCCTGGTGAGTAACTCGTTAGGGCTGCAAGGGGCATCAATACAAAAAAAGACCTCTGCAGACAGAGGGGGTGCAGGGTGTATAATGGAGGGGGGGCGGGGCAGACAGCACTACAGAGGTACATCAGTGTGTTGGTGTTGTTAGTGCAGGAGGAGTGGCCGGACGTGGGCTGCCCCCAGTACGACAACAAACATGAGTTCCCTGTCTACCACCAGGGGCGGGGTGACACCACCAACCCGTAACACGGTGTGTGTCTGGCGGCTAGACGGACGGTACAGCTCTGTAGGAAGGCTACCCTTCTACCCCGTGTTGCTCTAGAGCTCTCACAGGCTGCCTTACTGCGGCTCCACATGGGTCAAAAGCGACACGGTCTGTTTTCCAGGCGCCCTGGCGACCTGGTGCAATATTAAAAGCGACCTGGCGACTTTTGCAAAGGTTTGACTTTAGCAAAAATGGTCTAAAAAAGCGACTTTGTGACATGGGGCCCTTAATTTCGGCAACTTTTCGAGTTCAGTGGGGGGGTGGGACTCTGCATCCCCCTCACTATTACCCTCTTGTACATGGCGTTCCCGTTCCCAGATCCTTTTGTTGTGGTGGTTGTTGTCTGAGAGCACTCACCCAGCAGGATGCACAGGGGCCAGTGTGCGACCACAAAGTAACCTGCTGAGGTGTTGTCTATGTTATAACAATAACATAAACACGGTCACATGACCTATATGTGGCTACCAGGCCAAGCCGTCCCTGTACAAGGACATACAGAGTATAGACTCCATTCTGGACCACTTTTGGGATAATTTTCTGGGCTACAGGGCTATAGTGGCTATAGTGGGGAAAGATGGCTGCCTACACAGGGTGACCTGTTACAGGGCTACAGGGAGGACAAGATGGCTGCCTACACAGGGTGACCTGTCACAGGGCTATAGGGAGGACAAGATGGCCGCCTACACAGGGTGATCTTCTTCAGGGCTATAGGGGGACAAGATGGCCGCCTACACAGGGTGACCTGTCACAGGGCTATAGGGGGACAAGATGGCCGCCTACACAGGGTGACCTGTCACAGGGCTATAGAGGGACAAGATGGCTGCTTACACAGTACAGTTACACGCTATAGTAGCAGTGACTCTGTGGCTAGCTCCTCCCCTGACGCCCACCCTCCACCATCAGGAGGATCCCGGCCTGACCTCTGTGACCTTGTGGGTGACCTGTTTGACCTTGGAGTAACCTGTGACCTCTAGTCTACAGTGGCTAACCCGTGTCCCAGTTATTCTACATCTATAATACATCTATAATACATACACACTACATACATCCTAAAGTAGGCCTACCTAGTCCCGTTATACTACATCTATAATACACCTATATTGTCCTATACGCAACAAGGGACGAACCTGCGGGGTCACTAGATGCCGCCCATTCTAATAGAATTTCTATGCGTAATCTTAAATCGCCACTTCTGGTGTGACCTTATTCCAGAAAAAGAAAAAAAAAGAGAGACAGAAAAAGGGGGTACGGGGGCAGATAATGTATACAGCAATGTTACAAACTTACAGTGGTGCCATCTAAAGGATAGGTATCACCTTGAAACTGATTAAGATTACGCCAGAAGTGGTGATTCAAGATTTAAGATTACGGCAGAAGTGGCGATTCAAGATTACGCACAGAATGGGCGGCGTCTAGTGAATCTGCAGGTTCGTCCCCACGTGCATACTATACAGCCCATGGTAGGCCTACCTAGTGCGGTTATACCACATCTATAACACATCTATACTACATACACACTATATACAGCCCATGGTAGGCCTACCTAGCCGTGGTTATAATACATATATACTACACACACATCCTGTAAGATCCAACTTGGTCCCGCTCCAATATTCCTTTCTGGCAACACAATGTGTTTTCCATTTAATTTCATTCTGGTCTCCTTTCACGTACAATATCAGACATAGAAAGTGTACTATGATCCAACTTACCGCTAAAATGTATAGGATTAATATATATGCTCTTGGTGAACAAAACTCACACATTTATAGTTAAGAACTAATTGTTTTAGAAGTGGGGGAATGTTAGTTTCTATCCCACTGCATTTCTGCCAGTATTAATTTTAATTCGTTACTATATATGCAAAAACATGTCCATATACATCAGGTTTTTCATTAAATTTAAGATTCCTCAAAACCTGATTTCTATGATGCACATGGTTATGAGAATCCTGTCTTTTTTCTGAATGGCCTAATCACTGTACAGGCTTTTTCTTTTGCTTAAAACAGACACATTCTTTCGATACCCTCCACAAGACAGGTTGAATAAATTTACCTTCGTACCCCAGTCCACTCAAGGAGACATTTTTTACCCCCCCCCCTCCAATACACTACCCCCCCCCCCCCCCGTCTGTTGTTACAAAGTGATCACTCCATAATCCCGTTATTATAGACCAGCCCTCCTCGGTACCTTGACCCCCCCCCCCCTCACAGTTTGACATCTGCACACCCCACAAGCGGCATCATGCATCATGCCCTTTGTCGTCATGATACATGAATGCAGCCTTTATGTGCATGTATCATGCCGACATTAAAGCACTAGGCCGCCCTTAAAGGGTTACGGTGGGAAATAGATCAGCAAAATAAACATGTCAGCCATGTTAATGACAGCCAGGCGGCACGCCAGGTGCCTCCATAAGTCCCATGTACCAGGGCAGGTCATGCTTCATGTAGATATATTCAATGTTTGTACAGCCGATGATTTGGGTTCAAGTTGAGCTACATTAAATGTCCACAAAGACTTTCATTTTCACCTGCTCCATTCCTTCTTATTGCCTTTTATTTTGCTTAGACTCCATGTCTCTCCCTGTCTCTCCCTGTTTCTCCCTGTCTCTCCCTGTCTCTCCCTGTCTCTCCCTGTCTCTCCCTGTCTCTCCCTGTCTCTCCCTGTCTCTCCCTGACTCTCCCTGCCTCTCCTTGTCTCTCCCTGTCTCTCCCTGTCTCTCCTTGTCTCTCCCTGTCTCTCCCTGACTCTCCCTGACTCTCCCTGACTCCCCCTGTCTCTCCCTGTCTCTCCCTGTCTCTCCCTGCCTCTCCTTGTCTCTCCCTGTCTCTCCCTGACTCTCCCTGCCTCCCCTTGTCTCTCCCTGTCTCTCCCTGTCTCTCCCTGTCTCTCCTTATCTCTCCCTGTCTCTCCCTGTCTCTCCCTGACTCCCCCTGTCTCTCCCTGTCTCTCCCTGACTCTCCCTGTCTCTCCCTGTCTCTCCCTGTCTCTCCCTGTCTCTCCCTGACTCCCCCTGTCTCTCCCTGTCTCTCCCTGACTCCCCCTGTCTCTCCCTGTCTCTCCCTGACTCTCCCTGTCTCTCCCTGTCTCTCCCTGTCTCTCCCTGACTCCCCCTGTCTCTCCCTGTCTCTCCCTGACTCCCCCTGTCTCTCCCTGTCTCTCCCCGTCTCTCCCTGTCTCTCCCTGTCTCTCCCTGACTCTCCCTGACTCTCCCTGACTCTCCCTGACTCTCCCTGACTCCCCCTGTCTCTCCCTGTCTCTCCCCGTCTCTCCCCGTCTCTCCCTGTCTCTCCCTGACTCTCCCTGACTCTCCCTGACTCTCCCTGACTCTCCCTGACTCTCCCTGACTCTCCCTGTCTCTCCCTGACTCATTGTCTCCCCCTGACTCCCCTTGACTCTCCCTGACTTTCCCTGACTCCCTCTGTCTCTCCCTGTCTCTCCCTGACTCTCCCTGACTCATTGTCTCCCCCTGACTCCCCTTGACTCCCCCTGACTCTCCCTGTCTCTCCCTGTCTCTTCCTGTCTCTCCCTGTCTCTCCCTGTCTCTCCCTGTCTCTCCCTGTCTCTCCCTGTCTCTCCCTGTCTCCCTCTGTCTCTCGTGTCTCCCTGTCTGTCCCTGTCCGCCTCTGTATCTATCTATCTCTCTGCCTCCCCAAGTATTTTCATTTTCCTTAGAGCAGCTCACCAGGCAGTGAGTCTAGCTGTGAGTATTAGGCTGTGAGCTGCTCCGGTGCAGCTGTGAGTGGTTGAGGTGAGTGTTGGATGAGTAGCTGAGTAAGGCTGAGGGGAGTAGCTGAGGTGAGTGGTGAGTAAGGCTGCAGGGGGTAGCAGTATATACTGGTGAGTAATGCTATTCTGGGCTGTCTACATCTACTTTTAGATCAGGGAGTGTAGAGGAGGGTTCAGAGGTAGTTCAGTAGTTAGTTAGTTTAACTGACAGTCCATGCTGCTGTGTAGGGTCTAGACCTCTTACAGCCATGTAAGGGAAACCCCCGCGTCTTCACCTAGATAGTGCACCTTGCTGCAGCAGGAGTCTGTACAGGACTAGGTACCACCAGGACCCTTACCTAGTCGTGGCAGGAGTCTGTACAGGACCAGGTACCACCAGGACCCTTACCTAGTCGTGGCAGGAGTCTGTACAGCACTAGGTACCACCAGGACCCTTACCTAGTCGTGGCAGGAGTCTGTACAGGACTAGGTACCACCAGGACCCTTACCTAGTCGTGGCAGGAGTCTGTACAGGACTAGGTACCACCAGGACCCTTACCTAGTCGTGGCAGGAGTCTGTACAGCACTAGGTACCACCAGGACCCTTACCTAGTCGTGGCAGGAGTCTGGATACCACTAGGACCCTTACCTAGTTGTGGCAGGGGTCTGTACAGGACTAGGTACCACCAGGACCCTTACCTGGTTGTGGCAGGGGTCTGTACAGGACTAGGTACCATCAGGACCCTTACCTAGTTGTGGCAGGAGTCTGTACAGGACTAGGTACCACCAGGACCCTTACCTAGTCGTGGCAGGAGTCTGGATACCACTAGGACCCTTACCTAGTTGTGGCAGGGGTCTGTACAGGACTAGGTACCACCAGGACCCTTACCTGGTTGTGGCAGGGGTCTGTACAGGACTAGGTACCACCAGGACCCTTACCTAGTTGCGGCAGGAGTCTGGGTACCACCAGGACCCTTACCTAGTTATGGCAGGAGTCTCTACAGGACTAGGTACCATCAGGACCCTTACCTAGTTGTGGCAGGAGTCTGTACAGGACTAGGTACCACCAGGACCCTTACCTAGTTGTGGCAGGAGTTGGTACAGGACCAGGTACCACCAGGACCCTTACCTAGTTGTGGCAGGAGTCTGTACAGGACTAGGTACCACCAGGACCCTTACCTAGTTGTGGCAGGAGTCTGTACAGGACTAGGTACCACTAGGACCCTTACCTAGTTGTGACAGGAGTCTGTACAGGACTAGGTACCACCAGGACCGTTACCTAGTTGTGACAGGAGTCTGTACAGGACTAGGTACCACCAGGACTCTTACCTAGTTGTGGCAGGAGTCTGTACAGGACTAGGTACCACCAGGACCCTTACCTAGTTGTGGCAGGGGTCTGTACAGGACTAGGTACCACCAGGACCCTCACCCAGTTGTGGCAGGAGTCTGTACAGGACTAGGTACCACCAGGACCCTTACCTATTTGTGGCAGGAGTCTGTACAGGACTTGGTACCACCAGGACCCTTACCTAGTGGTGGCAGGAGTCTGTACAGGACCAGGTACCACCAGGACCCTTACCTAGTTGTGACAGGAGTCTGTACAGGACTAGGTACCACCAGGACCCTTACCTAGTTGTGGCAGGGGTCTGTACAGGACTAGGTACCACCAGGACCATTACCTAGTTGTGGCAGGAGTCTGGATACCATCAGGACCCTAACCTAGTTGCGGCAGGAGTCTGGGTACCACCAGGACCCTTACCTAGTTGTGACAGGAGTCTGTACAGGACTAGGTACCACCAGGACCCTCACCTAGTTGTGACAGGAGTCTGTACAGGACTAGGTACCACCAGGACCCTTACCTAGTTGTGGCAGGAGTCTGTACAGGACTAGGTACCACCAGGACCCTCACCTAGTTGTGGCAGGAGTCTCTACAGGACTAGGTACCACCAGGACCCTTACCTAGTTGTGGCAGGAGTCTGTACAGGACCAGGTACCACCAGGACCCTTACCTAGTTGTGGCAGGAGTCTGTACAGGACTAGGTACCACCAGGACCCTTTCCTAGTTGTGGCAGGGGTCTGTACAGGACTAGGTACCACCAGGACCCTTACCTAGTTGTGGCAGGAGTCTGGATACCATCAGGACCCTAACCTAGTTGCGGCAGGAGTCTGGGTACCACCAGGACCCTTACCTAGTTGTGACAGGAGTCTGTACAGGACTAGGTACCACCAGGACCCTCACCTAGTTGTGAGAGGAGTCTGTACAGGACTAGGTACCACCAGGACCCTCACCTAGTTGTGACAGGAGTCTGTTCAGGACTAGGTACCACCAGGACCCTCACCCAGTTGTGGCAGGAGTCTGTACAGGACTAGGTACCACCAGGACCCTCACCCAGTTGTGGCAGGAGTCTGTACAGGACCAGGTACCACCAGGACCCGTACCTAGTTGTGACAGGAGTCTGTACAGGACTAGGTACCACCAGGACCCTTACCAAGTTGTGGCAGGAGTCTGAGTAGGCTGTAGATGTGGCATGGAGAGGTCAGGGAGTAGGGGTGGGTTATGAGAAGCCTATGTCAGCTGTACAGGGGCGGGGGGGGGGGGGGGGGGTACCCCAACAGCAGCATCCACCAGCAGGGGCTGCCATGTGGTCATGATCTAAACTATAGTTAACCCTCTGAGGGCAGCAGAGTGCACTAGTTAACCCTTTAATGACAACAGAGTGTAGTACACAGGTAATTTCTGAACTCAATTATTTAGTCAATAGATAGATGAACCTAGTTAGTCAGTTTTTGGCTCCTTATACAACCAAACATAGTTAATTAATACCATCAGGTATAGTTAGTAGTGCCCAACCCAACTGAGTCACTCCTTTTCTATGAGTATTTAACGATAGCTACGGTGGCCGTCACGGCTCACCCCTAAAAAATATCACTATTTTATTTTCAACGATTTTTTCACCTTTCTGGGTCGTTCAAGCAATTTCTGGAAAAGGTTTTTGACTTTTTTGCTGTCAACCTCAAAAAAAATTGCTGTCAACTTTCAGCATTGGCCGAGGAGTCTCACCAAAAAAAACATGTCTTTTTTTCTTCACATTTCTCCATCGAATTTCTCAGAATAGTGCTTTTCTTTTTGCTGTCAACATCGAGAATTCTTGCTGTCAACTGTCAACATTGGCCGAGGAGGCTCACCCCCCATTTTTGATGTTGACAGCAAAAAAAAAAGTGTTTTTGAGAACGATGGAGAAATATGAAGAAAAAATATGTTTTTTTTTATGAGCCTCATCGGCCAATGTTGACAGTTGACAACAAGAATTTTTGATGTAGACATGAATGGCCCAGAAAAGTGAAAATTTTATTTATAAATAGTGATTTTTTTTTTGGTGAGCCTTGATGGCCACCGTACTAAGCCACTGTTTTGCCTTTAGATTTTTGAATAGCAGTTCCTCGTTCTGACCAATATCCCTATGACTAACCTGGGATAGCCACTACAGACTAAGACCCAGAGCATTAAGATTATCAGTGTAGTTAACCTTCTAAGGTCAGCAAAGTGCACTATTTTGTTGGCATGATGCATGAATGAAGCACTGACAAGTAGCCTGTTGGTGCTGAATCATGAAGACCCTACTGGTTGATGCTACTGGAAGGGTTGTCATGATACACCAATGAAGCAGCGGCAAGTAACTCTGGTCGCGGTGTCAGCGTTGACAACAAATGAACATGACCCTGAGGCAGGATGCGACCCTTACAGGGTTAGTAAAGGTGTGTAGCGCCATGTGAGGGGGGACCCGGGGGGGGCACTCAATTTTTTTTTTACACGGGTGTGCGGCTGGCCCTTTGACAACCCTTACCCTTGCTGAGGGGCATTTTGGACAAAAGTGCCTAGGTTTTAGCAATGCTCCATGAGGAGCCAGCCTTGGTGTAAGAATTTTGGTCAAAAGTGACCCTTTTTCGGGGGGGATTTTGTTGAAATCTCCGAAAGTTTACCCTTGGTGAAGGTGATTTTGGTGAAAATTGACCCTTGGTGAGGGGGATTTTGCACAAAAAGTACCCTTCCCAGCCGCACACCTGTACAAATATACCAAGTCTCTCCCCCTCCTCTCCCCGGGGGTGGGGACGGTAACTGATGGGGCGGGGTGGTGTCGATCTGTCATGGTACAATGTCACTGACCTGGGCAAGCAGCACACACTGTCTGACAGGGCAGTATTGGTGTACAGAGGAGGGCAGCAGGAGATGTAGGATCAGAGGAAGGACAAGAACACATAAAGGATGTCTGCTGACTGAGCACATACCACACAGGCCATGTGATGGGACTATACCCGTGCCACATAGACATTGTTGGAGCTTACCATAGACCTCTCTGATAAGCTAACCTTGCTTATAAGCCGACCACACCCCCTTTGAGAGAATTTATATGCCGAATTGCGAGTCATTTAAATCGCTTTAAACGATAATGACTGCATTTCTTAAAATTTACAGATCGACATGGACATTTCCTGAATTGTAATAGAATGTGTGGCAGCTGATATATTCAAGGACAATAAATATGAAGATACTCAATCTAGGGTGACTAATATGTAATAAAGTAACTAGATTTAGGACAGTTTGTATGTAGGCCCTGATAAATATACTGAATCTAGGGAAGCTGATATGTAGTGAAGACACTAAATCTAGGGTAGCTAATATGTTTAAAAAATACTAAATCTGGGGCAATTGATAAAGAAACTAAATCTAATGACAGGGAAATTTGTAGTGAATGTGCAGCTGATAGCATCAGGAAAACTTATGTGTAAGACATCAAGCAGCGAGTGACTCATTATGAAGTAGGTCACTGAGTGACTCATTACGAAGTAGGTCACTGAGTGACTCGTTACGAAGTAGGTCACTGACTGACTCATTAAGAAGTAGGTCACTGAGTGAATCGTTGCCAAGTAGGTCACTGAGTGACTCGTTACCAAGTAGGTCACTGAGTGAATCGTTGCCAAGTAGGTCACTGAGTGACTCGTTACCAAGTAGGTCACTGAGTGACTCATTACGAAGTAGGTCACTGACTGACTCATTACCAAGTAGGTCACTGACTGACTCATTACCAAGTAGGTCACTGAGTGACTCATTACCAAGTAGGTCACTGACTGACTCATTACCAAGTAGGTCACTGACTGACTCATTACGAAGTAGGTCAATGACTGACTCGTTACCAAGTAGGTCACTGAGTGACTCATTACCAAGTAGGTCACTGAGTGACTCGTTACCAAGTAGGTCACTGACTGACTCATTACCAAGTAGGTCACTGACTGACTCATTACTAAGTAGGTCAATGACTGACTCGTTACCAAGTAGGTCACTGAGTGACTCATTACCAAGTAGGTCACTGAGTGACTCGTTACCAAGTAGGTCACTGAGTGACTCGTTACCAAGTAGGTCACTGAGTGACTCATTACCAAGTAGGTCACTGACTGACTCATTACTAAGTAGGTCACTGACTGACTCATTACCAAGTAGGTCACTGACTGACTCATTACCAAGTAGGTCACTGACTGACTCATTACCAAGTAGGTCACTGACTGACTCATTACTAAGTAGGTCACTGACTGACTCATTACCAAGTAGGTCACTGAGCCTGTTCTGCTGTGTGAGACATGAAGCATGGAGTGATGTGTTACCTAAGTAGGTCGTGGAGCTTGTAATCTTACTGTCTGGTGCTAGGGGCTGGAGCTGCTCTGTGTGTGTGTGTGTGTATATGTGTGTGTGTGTCTGGAGCTGGGGGTTTGAGCTGCTCTGTGTATATGTGTGTACATCTGTATATATGTATAGGGTGTCCCGCCGGCGGATGTAGTAAACACGGGGAAGCCGACATGGAGACATACCCGGGGGGGCATATACCTCCCCACACCACCGTCTCACCCACCATCAACTACTTAATGCCTCATCCTGAAGTATGCAGCGGTCGTGAAGAAGTGCTGAGAGTACAGCGCTACTGGAACCTGTGTCAGTACTAGAAATAGTTTCTTGAATAAAAGCCTGTCTTGAATAAGCACTGAGGGTACAGCAGTACTGTAGTCTGTAAGTACTGAGATTACTGTAGTACTGTAGTCTGTGAGTACTGAGGGTACAGCAGTACTGTAGTCTGTGAGTACTGAGGGTACTGTAGTGTTGTAGTCTGTGAGTACTGAGGGTACTGTAGTGTTGTAGTCTGTGAGTACTGAGGGTACTGTAGTGTTGTAGTCTGTGAGTACTGAGGGTACAGCAGTGTTGTAGTCTGTGAGTACTGAGGGTACTGTAGTGTTGTAGTCTGTGAGTACTGAGGGTACAGCAGTACTGTAGTCTGTGAGTACTGAGGGTACTGTAGTGTTGTGTTGTAGTCTGTAAGTACTGAGGGTACTGTAGTGTTGTAGTCTGTAAGTACTGAGGGTACAGCAGTGTTGTAGTCTGTAAGTACTGAGGGTACTGTAGTGTTGTAGTCTGTGAGTACTGAGGGTACTGTAGTGTTGTAGTCTGTGAGTATCACTGAGGGTACTGTAGTGTTGTGTTGTAGTCTGTGAGTACTGAGGGTACAGCAGTACTGTAGTCTGTAAGTACTGAGGGTACAGCAGTGTTGTAGTCTGTAAGTACTGAGGGTACAGCAGTGTTGTAGTCTGTAAGTACTGAGGGTACTGTAGTGTTGTAGTCTGTGAGTATCACTGAGGGTACTGTAGTGTTGTGTTGTAGTCTGTGAGTACTGAGGGTACAGCAGTACTGTAGTCTGTGAGTACTGAGGGTACTGTAGTGTTGTAGTCTGTGAGTATCACTGAGGGTACTGTAGTGTTGTAGTCTGTGAGTACTGAGGGTACTGTAGTGTTGTAGTCTGTAAGTACTGAGGGTACTGTAGTGTTGTAGTCTGTGAGTACTGAGGGTACTGTAGTGTTGTAGTCTGTGAGTACTGAGGGTACTGTAGTGTTGTAGTCTGTGAGTACTGAGGGTACAGCAGTACTGTAGTCTGTAAGTACTGAGGGTACTATAGTGTTGTAGTCTGTGAGTACTGAGGGTACTGTAGTGTTGTAGTCTGTAAGTACTGAGGGTACTGTAGTGTTGTAGTCTGTGAGTACTGAGGGTACAGCAGTACTGTAGTCTGTGAGTACTGAGGGTACTGTAGTGTTGTAGTCTGTAAGTACTGAGGGTACTGTAGTGTTGTAGTCTGTGAGCACTGAGGGTACAGCAGTACTGTAGTCTGTAAGTACTGAGGGTACTGTAGTGTTGTAGTCTGTGAGTACTGAGGGTACAGCAGTACTGTAGTCTGTAAGTACTGAGGGTACTATAGTGTTGTAGTCTGTGAGTACTGAGGGTACTGTAGTGTTGTAGTCTGTGAGTACTGAGGGTACTGTAGTGTTGTAGTCTGTGAGTACTGAGGGTACTGTAGTGTTGTAGTCTGTGAGTACTGAGGGTACAGCAGTACTGTAGTCTGTAAGTACTGAGGGTACTATAGTGTTGTAGTCTGTGAGTACTGAGGGTACTGTAGTGTTGTAGTCTGTGAGTACTGAGGGTACTGTAGTGTTGTAGTCTGTGAGTACTGAGGGTACTGTAGTGTTGTAGTCTGTAAGTACTGAGGGTACTGTAGTGTTGTAGTCTGTGAGTACTGAGGGTACTGTAGTGTTGTAGTCTGTGAGTACTGAGGGTACTGTAGTGTTGTAGTCTGTGAGTACTGAGGGTACAGCAGTACTGTAGTCTGTAAGTACTGAGGGTACTATAGTGTTGTAGTCTGTGAGTACTGAGGGTACTGTAGTGTTGTAGTCTGTAAGTACTGAGGGTACTGTAGTGTTGTAGTCTGTGAGTACTGAGGGTACAGCAGTACTGTAGTCTGTGAGTACTGAGGGTACTGTAGTGTTGTAGTCTGTAAGTACTGAAGGTACTGTAGTGTTGTAGTCTGTGAGTACTGAGGGTACTGTAGTGTTGTAGTCTGTGAGTACTGAGGGTACTGTAGTGTTGTAGTCTGTGAGTACTGAGGGTACTGTAGTGTTGTAGTCTGTGAGTACTGAGGGTACTGTAGTGTTGTAGTCTGTAAGTACTGAGGGTACTGTAGTGTTGTAGTCTGTGAGTACTGAGGGTACTGTAGTACTGTAGTGTTGTAGTCTGTAAGTATCACTGAGGGTACAGCAGTACTGTAGTCTGTGAGTACTGAGGGTACTGTAGTGTTGTGTTGTAGTCTGTGAGTACTGAGGGTACTGTAGTATTGTAGTCTGTGAGTACTGAGGGTACTGTAGTGTTGTAGTCTGTGAGTACTGAGGGTACTGTAGTGTTGTAGTCTGTAAGTACTGAGGGTACTGTAGTGTTGTAGTCTGTGAGTACTGAGGGTACTGTAGTGTTGTAGTCTGTGAGTACTGAGGGTACTGTAGTACTGTAGTCTGTGAGTACTGAGGATACTGTAGTGTTGTAGTCTGTAAGTACTGAGGGTACTGTAGTGTTGTAGTCTGTAAGTATCACTGAGGGTACAGCAGTACTGTAGTCTGTGAGTACTGAGGGTACTGTAGTGTTGTAGTCTGTAAGTACTGAGGGTACAGCAGTACTGTAGTCTGTGAGTACTGAGGGTACTGTAGTGTTGTAGTCTGTAAGTACTGAGGGTACTGTAGTGTTGTAGTCTGTGAGCACTGAGGCTTGAATGAGCCACTAGGGTAAGCTGAGAAAAGAGATGTGGAATGTTGAGTGCGTAATCATACATGTTTTTCCCTACTGCTACAGTCCCTATCATGCATTATATCAACACACTACCAAGGTACAATATTTACTGTTGAAAATGGTTTTCCCATATAGTCATTATAATTCATCATTTCAGCTAAACCTATTGTAGATATAGCCCCTGAGTGTCCCTTTACATTGGCTTGTCCTCTGAGTAGTCTGAGTAGAGTCTACATTACCACCTCTAAGCACACTCTATACAGCACCCATAATGCCCCATAATGCCCTGCTAAACGCTACTTCCGGTTCGTCAGAGTGCCACCAGGGGGAGCCACCGGGGGGCGCCGTGTGATTGGGAACCACCACAACTAGACACAGACAGGCTTCATTAAACACCCGATCCTCCACTCACACACTGGGTCATGCTGCCCGTACGTGTAAGGGCCTGGGTAGGGCGGCCATTTTGTTGACTTAGCCTACTGGGGTACATATAAGGGACTGGGGTAGGGCGGCCATTTTGTTACTTCCCCTACTGGGGTACATATAAGGGACCGTGGCATGGCTGCAATTTTGTTACTTCCCCTGCTGGGGTACATATAAGGGACTGTGTGTATGGCGGCCATTTTGTTACTTCCCCTGCTGGGGTACATATAAGGGACTGGGGTAGGGCGGCCATTTTGTTACTTCCCCTACTGGGGTATGGCCATTTTGTGATTCTCCATATAAGGGACTGGGGTATGGTGGCCATTTTGTTACTTCCCCCGCTGGGGTACATATAAGGAACTGGGATATGGCGGCCATTTTGCTACTTCCCCTACTGGGGTACATATAAGGGACTGGGGTAGGGCGGCCATTTTGTTACTTCCCCTACTGGGGTACATATAAGGGACTGTGTGTATGGCGGCCATTTTGTTACTTCCCCTACTGGGGTACATATAAGGGACTGTGTGTGTGGCCGCCATTTTGTTACTTCCCCTACTGGGGTAAATATAAGGGACTGTGTGTATGGCGGCCATTTTGTTACTTCCCCTACTGGGGTACATATAAGGGACTATGTGTATGGTGGCCATTTTGTTACTTCCCCTACTGGGGTACATATAAGGGACTGTGTGTATGGTGGCCATTTTGTTACTTCCCCTACTGGGGTACATATAAGGGACTGTGTGTGTGGCCGCCATTTTGTTATTTCCCCTGCTGGGGTACATATAAGGGACTGTGTGTATGGCGGCCATTTTGTTACTTCCCCTACTGGGGTACATATAAGGGACTGTGTGTGTGGCAGCCATTTTGTTATTTCCCCTACTGGGGTACATATAAGGGACTGTGTGTGTGGTGGCCATTTTGTTAACTTACCTTACTGGGGTACATATAAGGGACTGGGGTATGGGAGCCATTTTGTTCCTTACCAAGGACCCCCATGTAGAGTTTGGTGGAGTCGCGGAGGACTAGAGCTTCATCGGAGTCCAATATCAGCAGCAATAAGGTAACAACCACTAGTGGCAACATTTACTCAAAAAAACAGGCCGTTAACCATTTAAGGACCTTGTTCTCCATTATATGCATGCATAAACGCAGCTCTGTCAACAAACTCACCTGTACCATGTTTATGCATCTTGCCGACCCTCTGTAGGATGGGCATCATGCATGGACAGTCCCAGTGCTGTGTGTATGCACACTGCTGACTGGCAGAGTGTAGTATACTGAACCCCCAGTCTGCCCTTATACAGGGTTACACAGGCATATTGCTGTCATCATGACTGTGTGTCATGGACACGCCGTAAATGGTACCCTCACATCATGTGCTGCTGTTCTCGTACTGTACGGACAGTGCATTCATGCATCATGACCTTTGTACAGACGGACAGTGCATTCACGCATCATACCCTTTGTACGGACAGTGCATTCATGCCTATAGAAGTCCCTTCAGGGACCGGAGGTTATCCCAAGTTCATGCCATTTTAGCAAATAGACCTAGATGCATTACTATGTAGCTAAAAGGGGTCTGCATTGGAAAATGTGATACTGCAAGGGGGGACAGACAGAGAAAGAATTTGCCGCGCTTTAAAGATGGGTTGGGAGCTAATTTGGGTTAGATTTTTATTTTTCAGTTTTTCAACGTATTTCTGTTCATAATGTCCATAAAA
>OX381718.1:140748-165748 GCA_947462335.1 Harmothoe impar | reverse complement strand
CTTTGCAATAAGTAAGGTGTTTTTGGAGGACAAGAGAGCCCTGTCTAATCATGCAGTGGATTGGTCCTGAAATAGCACTCCCCTGCTACAGTGTGAGTGGCAGGGATCCAGGTGCAGTGGAGGGTGACTTACATAGGGAATACTACTCCTAAGAAAAGGTAGATCCACATAAGTGTTAATCTGGGGGCCAATTCCTTTTCAATCACTTTGTTCTTCAGACAGGAGATAGTAAACAAATATGGGAATTAAATGTATGATCCCATGTTTTTATGCCCCTCTATTTTAAAGGTGATTCCATGACTTTTAGGAAATATTTTGCTGTAGATCTGGATCTGGTAGTCCATATAACATGTGGGATATATGTAAATGTAGGCCTTTATCTTAGCATTACAATCCAATCATTTAGGAATTGACTGCACAAATACCCTCTCCTAGAAATCTTTTCTAGTACAGGGCAGTTGCTGGGCAGCTATCAATTACTAGTGCCAAAATGTGGGCCTGCACAGGGAGCACACACTCCCCACTTTCTACTTACTCATTCATATAAAACCACAAGTGGAAATCTACAAATCTTTGCAGAAACCACACATTGTGTAAAATGAAACCATATTTTTCAGATAGTGTGAACATAACTGTGTTTTTTGGTGTCAATTAGCCATAAATGAGACATGAGTGTAAATAGAGGGCAAAACTGCTGGTTGTCTGTGCCATGGCAGGCCGCTCTGAACACCCTATATAAGGCCGTATATATGTTAATATACATTAACGCTACTTAGTCCTGGCTATTTCTGTGCGATACATTGGTCGTGTCTCCAGACCATTATTATGAAACTAAGTAAAAACATGTTATGTTAAACCTATACAACTGCTTCATAAAGGGTAAGTTAGAGCATCTTGCTATAAAGATGATTCTGGTTTCTCCGTGCGGGCGGCCATGGAAGCTGTGTCCACGGAATGTCTCGTGAGATTCAGCTTGGTACCAGACTCCCTGTGGCAGAAGGTCACCAGGAACAAGCTAGTGGCGGAGGTAAAGGGGGCCACCCCCCCCCCCCGTTACTTCGCTATATGTGTGCTATATGTGTGTGTGTCAGTGTAGAACCAGTGTTTGGTCACGTGCCAAACCAAGGTCACGTGATATGTGTCATGTCATAGTTCATTTTTTCCTGTACTTTTTCTCCGTCTGTATGATACAGGATCCTGCTCCTACGGCGTCCATCATCTAAACATGTAGCTGGTGTAATTGTCTGCACCACTGTTCTTTTATGTTTGCATCTAGAATCATTTTACTGTTTATTGTGGTATACAGTTATCCTCGTTTGTATTACGCCATCTTTATACTCATCTTTGTCTCATCCAAACACTCAAAGTGTTAACGTTTAAATGTTTTATCCCCCCCCCCCGCCCCTCAGGGCTGAAAATCGGCTTTGAAGCATAGTAACGCACGGGCTTTTGGCTCAAAACAGGTTAAATTATTTTGACCCTCCGCCCTCAAGAGGGGTCCACATTTTTTTGCCCCTCCCCCCGGTCAAGGGGTCCAACATTTTTTGCCCCCCCCCCCTGTTGTTAAAAAATGATCACTCCCTAATGATGGCGGTGTTGGTGCTGTACTCTTGGTGTACTCCAACCCAGGTCTGCACCAGTTGTGAACGCTCTAGTCCCGGGTGCTGTTTGGAGGCTGGTAACGCGAGTTACTCGCCAGGGCTGGTAACGCGAGTTACTCGCCAGGGCTGGTAACGCGAGTTACTCGCCAGGGCTGGTAACGCGAGTTACTCGCCAGGGCTGGTAACGCGAGTTACTCGCCAGGGCTGGTAACGCGAGTTACTCGCCAGGGCTGGTAGCGCGAGTTACTCGCCAGGGCATTAACCCTTCAAGGACGGCATGATATCTCATCGCATTATCCCCCTGGTCGTCAAGATGCATTACTGCAACCCTGGCGAGTTGAATATCTCACACCTCCCCTAACACATAGGCATTTTTACTTTAAAAAATGGGCTTCATTTTTAACACATAGGCTTTTTTGCTTTAAAAAGGGACTTCATTTTTTACCCCCTCCTGCCCCCTCAGGAGGGGTCAGTATATTTTAAGCCCCCCCCCCAACAAACCGACCACCCCCTTGTAATCAACAAATGAGCACTCCTTAAGGTCCCCTTAGGCACCATGTGGCCCTGAAAAGCACCATCAGTAGAGAAAGTTCACGTTTTTTTAATTTGAAAATTTAGGGGGAGAAAGAACAATACAAACTTCAAACATAGCTATAGGAAACACATTACGGATGTTAATGTGAAGACCACAGCTACTGGGAGTAGACTGGTATCTACAGCTACTTGTGGGTTACTGGCGCCCACAGCGCCCACCTACCGGGGCGCCATCTGGTGGGTTAAGGTGGTACTACACTTCACAGAATTGCAGCTGCACTGTAGGTAGGTGCACCATGAGTCAGACATTATTTGGGCCCCTCTCACGGGGCGGAAGCGACTGGAATCTTGATTAAATCAGTCCACACATCAAATGATCATGTGTATTTCTGGCGTTTCACTCGTTCAAAAAAATACCCAGGAGTGTGTCACCAGAAAATGTATTGTGTACTATTCAGGAAAAACTGTTTATAAATATTTTCTCATTCCAGAGACAACAGGGTATACACTAACAGTGGCCCGGTAGCCAATAGCCCATCATTTTGAGTCTGGGCCCATATATCTTTGGATCTCCGGGCCCGGGGTAATGTCGTGTGGATCATGACACAAAAATGGCATGGGTTGAGATCTCGGTGGCAGGGTCTCCTTCAGGTTCTGGTGATCTGGACAATTTGGACCCCCGGACGGGGGGGGGGGGGGGGGTCAAAAAGATTTAACCTGTTTTGAGCCAAAAAGCCTGCGCATTACTATGCCTCCAAAGGGCCCGTGCTTGCGCCAATTTTCGTCCCATAAGGGAGGGGGGTAAAAAATTTCGATCTGTTGAACGGGGGGGGAGATGTAATAAATTTTGCGCACTCCTCGTGAAAGCCCACCACCCCCCCCCCCCCCCTGTTGTTAAAAAATGATGCATGATGCAGCCCTGGTGAGTACCTCCCCAGTGCTGCATCATGCTGACCCTATGGGGTTGATACACTCCTGGAAGGTCGGTGCTATGCTGCATGAATGCATCATGCAGACAGAGTATATGACTCATTAAAGCATCATGCCCCGTACCAGGGTTAATCCTCTGGGGGGGGGGGGCACTCACATTCTTTTGACAGGTGTGTGCGGCTGGCCCTTGGACAGCCCTTACCCTGTGTATACAACATATACCAAGTGCCCCCCCCTCCCCCTGGGGTTAATCCCCTAGTCCTTAATCCCACATACAGCTTTAGGGGATTAGAGCTGCTTGTTGAGAATAAATCTGGATTATTCTGTTGTAGAAAACAGGTTTATCGGCGGTATGAGTAATATACATCTGTAATCCTAAACCCGTGAGTACGCCATGTAACAGCTGAAAGCTGAAGGGGATCTGGAAGAATATTGTGAAATCTTATATGTTAAACGTTATAATCCTATACAGGCCCGTTATGTATCAGACATGAGTATAGGGATTTGGTTTAAACCCGCAGGTCTCGGTACCCCTCCAGCGGCAGTCGGAGTGGAGTCGGGACAGGTACTCAGCCCTATATATAGGGGCACTTGGCCTTTATTGTCAGAGCTGCCTGCCAACCGTCCTAGGCTAAAGCATTCATGGACCAGTTATTGCTATATATGTTAGATGTTGTTTGGCTTCATGGTGCAGAATGTAAAGTCTTGCGGAGGATTAACCACAATATATGGATGCAGCCCAAGTTAGTAAACTCGCCAGCTTGGCAGCATTCATAAATGTATAATAATTGAATACACAGGGTACAGTATAGTAAAGTGCTTTGCGGCCATGACATCCATACATCGTACCCAGCCTTGGGAAGTGTATCATAAGTTTATATTTCACCCACGATAGTGAAGTCGGACAAATATACCCCCCCCCCCCAGTTTTATATTCTCGCACTTTTAGTTCTCTGAAAATACGCCCAGAATATTTACCATTTCGGACACGATTACACTCTGAAGTACTAAAATGACATGACTTTATAAGGTGCTTATCAAGTTGGATATGGTACTCCTTCCAATCTCCCGTTTCAGCATGCTTTCACACATCGTTAGTCTATAGTTAAGAAATAGACAAATGACAACACCCATTGATATCGTCTCTGCTGTATTTTACTCGTAGGGGCCGGGGCAGTATTCCATGAAGCCCCAGCCCCCACGAGTGAAATACAGCAGAGAGGTATCAATGTAGTCAGCATTTGTGTTAATTTTCTATTTTAAGCTATCTAATGACGGATAGACAGCCTTTTCTTAGGCCGTTGAATACGACCACATTGTATTCAATGGGGGCATTGAATGCGGCCCTGCTAGTAGTAAACCATAGTGAAGTTTGTATTTCAGAAAAACACACCAAGATACCGCCTTATCCTGCCCTGCAGACCACGTGGGGGACTTCATGTCACATGACTCACCTGAAACACAAACACACAGTCAGTCATTGTCAGTATTTGTTTGAAGACTTTAAAAAGATGAAAATCTGGATTATATTACATACAGCTTAAAATCATTTCATACATTGCAGCTATTGCTACACTGTAAATAATGTGTGTACACGTAACACACTTTTTTAACACATTTTATTGTATACTTATTTTACACAATTTTTCAGAGTGTGTTAATCCTGAAAGTGTGTCGACATAAATAGTGGGTAACATGTGAAGTGTGTAGAAAAAAGTGTTTTACTGATGTGTGTTGTTCAATAAAGTGTTTAAATAGCGTGTTATTCAACATGGTCAGCAGCCAAGGCACCCTCTCCTAGTTGAGCAAGACTTTTATCAACCACGGTGTTTATATGGCCACCAGTGTAGTAGTGGCCAATTGTGGCAGCCATCCTACATAGCAAACCCTTGTGAGGAATGGCCTTAAGCAAGTTTTACTGTGATATAAAGCTATATTATATCTGAACACGTGCACAGGGATGGTTTCTGCATTAAATTCATGCATATCTACATGGATATCTGTATATCACTACACTGATAATATTAATGCCCAGACCTTAGTCTCTAGTGGCTATCCCAGGTTAGTCATTATAAACATTGGTCAGGCATGATCAAGTACTATCTAAAAATGGCTGAGACAAAACAACATATGACCTGGCAGTATTAACTAACCTAGGTTGGTGGGACTGGAGATGCTACTACATAGCCCTGGGCACCCAAAGCATTGCAGCATGGACGATTATCACGCGAGCTTCAACATCAATCACTATTAAAGCATTCCCTACTAAAGATATATCATTTAGTGAGAAATACACTAAAAACGAGATCGTCATCATAGCATTTCTAAAACATAATCATAATGTTATTTGCTGTACAGAAGCTCTCTGTTATGGTAACATACAGCCAATGTAACCATTCTAATTACCATGAAAATGTGGGCCTTAGATCGACATATTGTATCTCCTTGGCAAGGAATTTGTATTTATTTTTATCATCATAGACACTCTGTCTTCAATTATTACGCCAAGCGGAATGTGTTTATGTGACACCATTACCTGCTGCCGCGTGGTATAGCGGATCCGGTAGGTTGTCGTGGTTACCGCATTGACGGTAGATTTACACCTTTTGACTCCTATTGACAGCTGCATGTTGAGGTGTGTGTCAAGTCTGTGTTGACTCCTATTGACACCTGCATGTTGAGGTGGGTGTCAAGGCTGTGTTGACTCCTATTGACACCTGCATGTTGAGGTGGGTGTCAAGTCTGTGTTGACTCCTATTGACACCTGCATGTTGAGGTGGGTGTCAAGGCTGTGTTGACTCCTATTGACACCTGCATGTTGAGGTGCGTGTCAAGTCTGTGTTGACTCCTATTGACACCTGCATGTTGAGGTGGGTGTCAAGTCCGTGTTGACTCCTGTGTCAGGACATGTGAGATGTTGACACCTATTGACTCCTATGTACGTACAAGGAGTCATCAGGGTATTGACACCTATTGACTCCCATGTACGTCCTAACCATCAGGTGCCTGTTCTATATGCACCATAGGCACACTGTTGGGTTATACAAAGTGTTTTTTCCTGAAAGCTATCAATGAGAAGAGGGCTACAGACATGTCGTGTTTGGCACTCTGTTGAAAACACCTTGGCTACTCTATAGAGAAAATAACCTGCACTGAAAACCCAGTTCTATGTGAAGGTCGTCACTGCAGACGTCTTTAGGGTGATCAAGCTATGTAGATGAGCAAAGGTCGTCATGTTGATCACCTTATTTTTGCCACCAGAGGACTCTACTATGCAATGGTGTGTAAATATTCTCGTATAATGTCATGTATTAATTTTTTTTAAACATTTCTAAAGTGCTAGCATTGCAACACTTATTTGAAAAATATAGATTATTGTATGAAATTACATTTGAAGATTTTCAAGCAAAATATTTAACAGGAATTTGAAGTTTGTTAAAGGAATAGATATTTGTAGGGCATAGACACCTCTTGTGTACCTGAAATCATTTGAAGAAGGCTGAGGATTGACTTCATTTGGTAATACACACACAAGTACCTAGGTTTACTACTGAGCAACAGTAATTGCCAAATAAGGACTGATGATTGGGGGAGGGGGGTCCTGGTGTAATGCCAACATTATTTATATATATATATATTCTACTGCCGTAAAAGATACATACAATAAACATGAATGTGATCGCTGGTGATGACCATAGGTCGTCATAATGACAACCTGATTCTGAGGTAAAATGTGATCAACAAGACGACCCTGGGTAATCACATATGACGACCCTAGTGACGAGGGGGTGATCGCTCTTGACACCAGCACAGTAATCACCCCAAGGTCGTCACCAGTGACGACCTTTAGACCCCATTGGGGTTTGAGTGTCTAATATCCGTAGATTATTGTATCTTCTTTCAGAGTGGTGACATTACATTTGGTAAAGAAAAGAACATACTGACGTATTGAGGTACAGTTGGGCACTTTATGTACTGTAAAACCTCGCGTATAAGCCGCGGCTAGTACGCAAATCAGATCGCCAGTGCGGCTTATAGGATCAGGACAAAGTCAGGGTGCAGCTTATACGAGGGTTTTTCCTACTATAGTATGGTACTACAGTCACCATAATCAGATCGCCAGGCCGGCCCAAAGTCGGGGTGCGGCTTATACGTGAGGTTTTACGGTACTTGTCATGTGGGGGGCTACCTAAATACTGTACCATGCATGAATCCACAGGCACATGTCCTTTTTTTCTCCCTTTTTTGAGGGGGGGATATTTCTCAAAATCTGCATGAAGTGGGAGGTCGGGATTACTTTTGGCTAATTGGCTGGGGGTCGGTCAACATGATGAGTCTTACTCAGGATGCAACCTTAGACTGGAAGAGATGTAGGACAAGTCCAGTGAATGAGAGAGATACCGACAGGCAGTCTGCGGCCGAGTAGTCTCTGCGCGCCTCAAGTCTCCAACGTAGCCTTCACTCTCTACCAGAGGTTTGGTATTGACTAACTATGGGTGGCAGCCATTATCCACCGGTGGATATTGGAGAGTGATGGAGAGCTGAGCCTTACAGAGATATAATTCAGTCCCACGGGTGGAGACATCTAGCGTCAATATCTCGCGATAGATTGACCGACAGGGTCTCCTGGTAGGAACGGACGATGGGTACATGAAGTATATTCTGTGTGAGCTACAGGAAAGCAGGAAAGTACTTGTGTTTCCTCCCTCCTTCCACAGAAGAGTTCCTGTAGTCCGCAGGTTTAGACAGAGATGGGGCACGAGTCTGTGACGGGAAGTGGGCCTTATCACTGCCTTGTGTAGCTACTCTGTGTAAAGTAGTCCCAGCACACAAGCTGCACGTGGTGTAGGAATACTCCCTGATACTGGGTGTAAAGTAGTCCTGGTGTCATGTCACTCTGAGACTGCCTTACAAGCTGGCACCACCTCGACCTCTGTTCCTGGGCGTCATCACTGGCACCAAAGGTTGCTGGTTAAAGTAGTTCCGGTGCGCTTGGTGCTGTAGTATTAAAACTATGGATGGGTACCGCAGATGAATCCCCCCAAACATACGGGGGAAGTGATGCGGTCATGGCCGCTCAGATACCAAAGATGTCGCTCGGACGCATCCGAGGACGAGTTGGGGCCAGCTTTGCCTGCCTTACAGACACTCAGCTTCCTACTGACGTGTGGATCACTAACTCGGCGTCCTATGCCGAGTTACACTGACAGCCTACTACGTATCTTGAGCTTGGCTCTAATATCATGTGTTGTAATGGTTTGTTGCTGTAGATTGTCTAGTCTATAGGGAATGCCCCATTGTAGGTGTAAACATAGATCTATAGGTCTACCTAGTGCTTTAACCCTTTAACTCAATCTGTATGTACAGTACGGTTTGTCAGGACTTCATGTTGAATGAACCGCTCGCATTTAACTCGGCAGTGCTGCATTGATGAACATGTCCCGGGCACTCACCGGGTCTGTATTCAAGCATCAGGACGGCAAAGTGGCACAACGTGTTAAAGCCCCCTGCTACCCGTACAGGGTTACACGTGCAGTGGTGTGTGGTCAGGCCAAATTAATAAAAGGTTTGTTTCAGCTAACATGGGATGAAAACCTAGAGTCGGTAGGTCGGAATTTGTTGTTTTTTAACTCTCTTTTAAATTTTTATAGCCCCTCTACGATACCAGAAAAGTGCAAAAATTGGGAATAAAAATTTCAACATTTTTCTAGACCTAAATTGACCCCAAAAAGTGTAAAGATATAAAAAATGTCTTCAAAATTGCATAAAAAAGTAGGGTCTGTCCTGTTTTGATAGGGTCGGTCGGGCAACCTGAAACAAACCTTTGTTTTGGCCTCAGGGAGGTGCAGCTTTAAGTGATGTGTGCAGGGGAGTGTGACGGCCACCGTGTTAACCCTTTAAGGACAGAGTACCACCTTAAAGTAACCTTTGCCGTCCTGTTACACCGACACAGTTCTGGGTAAATGACTCAGCAGTGATACATTGGTGCATCATACCGACTGTTTAAGAGTGTATCAACTATATGGGGTCAGCATGATGCTTGAATGAAGCACAGAGCTGCGTTTATGCATCATGCCGACAAAGGGCAGAGCACATTAAATTAGTCCGCGCAGTGGCGTGTGACCGACACTTTGTTTATAATAGATAATGTCAGTATGAATAATGGCGTGGACATTGTGTGTGCGGAGATTGGATCGGGAGGATCGGCTGTTGGTTTACGGTCCATAGACAAGCACCACTCAGTCCGCCATTCTGCTCAGAGCAGGGGCACCACCTGAACTAGTAACATCTCTGTACATGTACGGCCATCTTGAACCACCTGAGGCTAAAGTATGATCATTTTTACAACTGGGTTAGTGCCTAGACCCGGATTGTGCTGGGAGAGTGACAGCCGTAGTCCCCTCAGAGAGCGACTCCTGCACCGAGCTGTGTCTCAGAATGTCAGAGTTCATGTTGCAGTACTTTAATTGATACAGTTTAAGATCTCTTCAATATCTACTCCGCCTTATTTCCACTTTGTATCAGCATTTTACGTCATAACCCTGTTATACATTGGCAGAACCACCAGAGTCAAACACTGCAGCCCTAATCTACACACTCAGAGACAAACATCCCTTCAGTTCTAACCGGGCTGCGTGTATGAGACCAACAGGCACATAGAACTATCAACTGTGCGCAATGATTATTCTATTTATTTTTGAGTGGATAAAAAGATTATATAGAGTAGACTTTTGTCATTATGAACTAAAACAAATAGTGTCAGACCCAAAGCTATTCCGCATTAGCGAGATGACCAGTGGACAGCGCCATTCCCACTGGTCCTAGGTCTATTCCCACTACTAACAGCAACCAGCTTAGCCAAATCTCGTGGCCGAGATTAGGGTACAAACAGGGCTTAGGTAATATGAATAGGTTGTACCTGGACACTCCTTATGTCACCTGTGTCCAGTATAGTGTAGTGGTTAGGACATTGCACTCACAGTCCAAAGGACCTAAGCTCAACTCCCTTTCAGGCCACATCTGGTGACCATTCCATTAAGTTTAAGCTGTTTTTGATGTCAGGGTACTGTTCAGTCAAGAACATATCAATCAAGTTTATTACGTTTGTAAGGGAATGAAAACAGAATACCCCACTGTTGATATTTCTCTATCCTCAAGGTTTGTACTCACGTCTACCAATTTGACCAAAATATATAATAATATAAATTTCTTTTTTTTTTACAATTTAGGGATAGGGTTTGAGCTTAGGTCCTTTGGACTGTGTGTCCACTGTGATAACCACTATACTATACTGGACAGGTGACATAACTAGTGTCCATGTACAACCTACTTACAGTACCCACATGTTATGACCCCTAAAACTTCCGATTTTGGACATGGCAGGCACCAGCTTCAGCTATTTATAGTTACAGATACTTCTATCAGGTAGAGCCACTGTATCTCGCTAATGCGGAATATATATTTGTTCATGGTGCATCATGACAACACGTGATGCCTTGGTGCATCATGACAACACGTGATGCCTTGGTGCATCATAGACACGTGATGCCTGGGTGCATCATAGACACGTGATGCCTCGGTGCATCATGACGACACGTGATGCCTCGGTGCATCATGACAACACGTGATGCCTTGGTGCATCATAGACACGTGATGCCTGGGTGCATCATGCTGTATAACGTAGAGTATAGAGCCCCAGACGGCCACACTGCAGGGTGTCAGTAGGTGTATAATGGTGGGTAGAGCTACTAAAGGTCAGGGTGTGTGGTTTATACATGACCACACTATTACTTCAAGGTTCCCAGTTAATTACATCAGTCATTCATCTGACCTACTCTGAACCCTTTAAGGACGGCAAGGTGCCTTATGACATCGTCACCGTTTGGTTTCATGATGCACCCATGCAGCGCTGAGTGCTGCATGGGTGTATCATGCCCATCCTGCGTGAATGTATCCAGCCCGTTTACCAGGTCGGCATGATACATGGCTGCACCGCTGACAGGTGCCTCACCGGTGATGCAGTTATAGGGGGGGGGGGGGGGGAATGCAGAGGGGTCACTCCCCCCCTCAGGTCGGAAAGTCGCCAAAATTAAGGGCTCCAGGTCACAAAGTCGCTTTTTAGTAGTTACTGTACCCAAATTTGTCCGAAATTTGCCAGGTAGCTTAAATTATTGTACCAGGTCGCCAGGAAGCTTTTTACCCCTCTGGAGCCACATGTATAAGGAGAATCTCAGGTTAATGTCCCCGTGCATTAAAGCACTATGCCGCCCCTACAGGGTTAACAACCTTTACCGGCAGGTAGGAGGGTTACTAGGGTAGATCCACCGTGAGCCGGACACACACCATGAGCCGGACATTCACATTTATAGTTATTCATGTACAGCACGATTTCCACTGGTTCTTTGTTGGGAAAAAAAGACACCGAAGGCCACTCAAAAATAAGTGTTTTCTCATCACCAGGCTGTGAAAAATAAGATGAGGGTGTTTTTTTGTTTTTTTATTTACCGATAGGCCCCTATACGTTATTTTATGTCAAAATAACCTCTTTTTACGACGTTATTTTTAAATGGTTTGAAGAAATATCAAGTCCGGTAGGCCTAGACACAGAGCCTTGTATTCCGCAAAAGCTGAATAACCGGACCTCGTATTCCGCTAAACCTCCGTATTCCGCTAAACCTCCGTATTCCGCAAAAACTTCACTTCCGGTTCCGCATAAGGATCACTCCGCCAACTGAGTTCTAACCCTCAAGTCTGTCCGAGACGGCAGAGTGGTTAGCGTCCTCGCCTCCTACGCGCCGGGCCCGGGTTCGATTCCAGGACGAATTCGATGACGTTTTGGTTGTGTGACGATCAGCTGATCGTTGGCCTATATTCAGATTGAGACGATATCCTTTTTTTTTCATTGGCTTCGTTTGGGGGTTAAAATACCATATTTCTGCTGGAAACCAAGCCTAAGCTCTTCAAAACATCCCATATTTACACGTACTATAGCTGAACTAGGCCCTAGCCCCCCAGAAAATTTGGTTGAGCCTCTCTCAGTTGATAGATCGGCGAAAAATGGAGACGATAAAAATGTGGCCGCCCGGCTTGCGCTTGACAGTGGCAGGCCCCGAGTCGTTTCTTCAACCTCCCCGAAAAATAATATGGTGGTTATTAGGTTTAAAATCGAGTTATATTGAAAGAAACATAGCGCACGGAAGAGAAAAGATCCCATATTTGGTTATACAGTGGGTAAATTAGGCCTTTACGCCCCCTCAAAATTTGGTTGAGGGTTATAAACTTGACACATCGGCCAAAAAATCGAACATAAAAATTTCCATGATCAACTTGCCAGCGGTTGAGGCCGCTTGTCTTGGAACTTAAACTTGACCTAGATTTTTCGGGCGACGATATATTTTTCGGCGATAAAGGATGATTCATACCTTTATCATGTTGCTTTTTAAAGAAATTAATACAATAAAATGCAAAATAAGGCCTAATTTGTACAAATAAAGACGATATAGGCGATCGAAGGGGGGGGGCTATTTTTTTGGCGGAGGCGCACAGACCGGAAGTGTGTATCGAGCAAGGTGTCATGGCAGCCTCGGGATGTGTTGCGAGATGAAACAGGTTAATAAAATGTCTTTTTCTCCTTTAATACGTGACATCTACATTAAAAGATAAACACAGGATCAGTTTAACTTCTGTATTTCCCCTCCAGATTTATGAAGGGTTTCAACGAAATACGGGGCCTTTCAATGTCAATCTGGAGGGGAAATAGAGAACTTAAACAAATCCTGTATACTTATTTAACGTTTTGACACAATAAGGAGCCATGAAGAAACGTTATATAACTTTGTATAACATTTTTTGTTTACTGGGAGGCCTAAACATTACAATTATTCACAAATGAAGAAATTGGAATGCTTGAATAAATACAGTAGTATAGTATGTATCGGAACGGGACTATAGTTAAGTACTGTTTATTACTCAATCGACATGCAGCCAATCAGAGGCCTCCATTTGGTCACGTGACCGGAAGTGACCTACTTAGGGGATTAGTGGTGACGTCACGTGACCTAGTTAGCCAATCAGAGGCCGCCATTGGGTCACGTGACCGGAAGTGACCTACTTAGGGGATTAGCGGTGCATTCTGGGTAACCCTGCAGCCAATCAGAGGCCTCCATTGGGTGACCGGAAGTGACCTACTTAGGGGATGGTGCATTCTGGGTAACCTACTGACCTACTTAGGGGACCGGAAGTGACGTCACATGACCTAATGGCCAACCGGAAGTGACCTCATTGAGGATCACGTGACCGGAAGTGACCTGATTGATCACGTGAGTAGTATAGTATGTATCGGAACGGGACTATAGTTAAGTACTGTTTATTACTCAATCGACCTGCAGCCAATCAGAGGCCTCCCTTTTGGCGGGAAATTCAAAAGCAGCCAATGAGAGGCCTCCCTTTTGGCGGGAAATTCAAATAGGTCACGTGACCGGAAGTGACCTACTTCCGGTCACGTGACCTTTGGGCGGGAAATTCAAATAGGTCACGTGACCGGAAGTGACCTACTTAAGAGGGTCACGTGACCACCATGTTGGCGGGAAATTCAAATAGGTCACGTGACGGGAAGTGACCTACTTAAGGGGGTCACGTGACTACTAGGTTGGCTTTCAAAATAAGTCACTTGAGATTTTGATGGATAAATAAATTTAAAAAAAGAAAAAAAAAGCAAGCTGAAAAAGCTTGCTAAAAAATAATTTAAAAATGCGGCTCTTTTTTTCTAGGAGGGGGGGGGGGGGGAGAGGGGCACTCTGGGGGGCACTCTTTAAGATGCATGGGGGGGGAGGGGGGGAGGGGCAGGGTTTTTTAAGAGTGAGACTCGCTTCTCTGCCCTCTCTAAAAGAGAGGGCAGAGAGGCGAGTCTACTTACCATGAAAGGTATCATGATTGCGTTTATGATGATGTGCATCATGATGTGACTATCTTACAACCCTATGAGAAATAAGCAAGACATGGGCGTACTTACACGGGCTATTTGTAAACTAATGAATGTGACTTCTTCGTTAAAATCAGTATCTACAACTCTTTTAAGCCTAAGGCTTTTTCTTGAGTTTATTCTTTTGTTCAATTTCGGGCCCATCTCAAAAGAGGAATAGGCCCTCTGTAGCACTTGTCGCTTGCTCATCAATCAGAGCCGGGGTGTAGAAGGCCCCTGCCCTGTCGGGTACGTTCTCCCTCTGGTACGTTTTTGGTTAGTTTGGAGCTCTCAGTCGACTGTCTTATCCACCTTAAAAAAACCAGACTTTCGGTGTCTCATGATAAAACTGGTGCCTTATACTAAGCGCTGGATTACTTTCTCATTTTTTTAGTGTTCTATCCGATGCTTATTTAATTTTTGCACTGATAAAAACGGTTAGCTTGTACAAACACGCGGTCTATTTAAGTGTTAAGTGTAGAAAATGAACAGAACAGTGCACAGAAAATAGAGCTACCGACTACATTTCGCCCAGTCACTCAGCGGAGAACAAAAGAACTACTGACGTAGTGTACCCGCTATTCCGACAGTTGGCGCCACCGTTATACTTTTCCCGCGTGCGACATGAAGCCCTGGGGCGGGTACTGGCTGTTTTGGTTGTAGGTACCGAAACATAAAAAACTACAGCCAGCCCAATGTCATGGTGAGACAGCTCTCTTATTTTTACCTTGAGTAGCGTCCGTAGGGCCTATGACAAAACCTAGTCCCGTACACTGAGCAGCTTGAGGTCTGAAGGCTCATACAGAAAAATGTGTGGGTGTGTGGGTGTGTGGGTGTGTGGGTTGCTTTACGCCTTAGTTAACAGCTATGGTCATTTCAAGAGCGGTGATGGTGATCGAATCTATTGGCCCTTTTACCGAGACAAGGGTTCTTTCACATCCCACACTACATAGCAGAGAGACGTCTAGCAGCCCCTAGAGACCCCGCAGGGGGCTCGAGAGGTGCCGTGGAGAAGAGCAGATATCCACGAGAGGCCACGCCAACAACCAAATTCTATCTTTATCCCGCGAGAAAAGGAGATAAGGGTCAAGGTTATGAACTATCAAAAGATTTTAGAGTAAATTAAGTTATGAGATATTAATATAATGTACATATCTAGGGCCCGATATAGGGCCTCTGCAGATCCCCCTTCAGGGCCCCGATCCATGAGGCCTTAGAAACGGAGCTGGGTCATGTAACCAAGGGAGATCAGCAGTTGTTGATGTCGGCGCTGCCGATAACGCTGGTAAATGACCGTTTTACTCATGTTTAGAGTCAGAATAGCTTGAGTATTACTTGAATATCGAAGAGTAGAGGTCAAATTACCCCAGACAAAGTGTTTCCATCTAGAAATTCTCGACAGTATTTCCGAAAATTGCAAATATTGGTCCCAGCCCCACGGGGCCCCATACCGAGTATTAAAAGTTTGAGATGCAACTTTCATTCATGCTGTTGACCAATCAGGGGGCTCTGTTTTTACGACCTTGACTACATAGTAAAAGTGATTGACAACGTCAGATATCACTTGACGACGTCAAATATCGATCTGATATTTGATCCCTTGATATTTGATTCAAAACCCACATCGAGTGGGATAAAGCCTTTTATCATCTTTTGATTGTGAGGCATACACTTTTCTTACACACAACAGCTGTCATCTATCAAGGGGCTCTGGATAGGGGGTCCCCATGTCGAATGTCGATCTTAGAAAATGACCATGTCACATGACAATGTCACTTAATAATGTTCATATCCCATGTCGATTTTAAGAAATGTTCATGTCACCTGTCACTATGATTTTTTGGGTCTCATGTCACTTGTCATTAGACCTCATGTCGTTTGTCGATTATAAGAAATGGTCATGTCACCATATCGAATTTAGCGGTCCACACCCATTATCAAGTGTCAGGGCATGTTGGCTGCTTGAACACGTAGTCTGTCATCACCCTTGTTTCTGTGCCTTATCTAAACAGGCAATTAGTGGCCGCTAGCCGAGAGTACCTCCCTGGTCGCCTCTCCCGAATCTGCTAGACGTCTCACTGATAGGAGTGTGTGGGTGTGTGGGTCTGTGTGTGTCTGTTCGGTCTGTGTGTGCACGCGTCTTGCACTCTAGTCTTGCGGACCACTGTTAAGCCTGTGGTTGGAGAGCGCGACATAGCCGCTTGCTACACTCTCTAAACAGAGGTCCGCAAGACTAGGCCGGATCGCGCTCTTGCTTAAAGGTGCACCTCAACTCAGTGCGCCTTTAACAGCCGCCCCAAATAGGTGAAGTTCTTGACGCGGCACAGCGCCTCCCACCAGTAGCCAATCAGCGCGCCGAACGCCGGACACACCTCCACCGTGTGAGCCTCTAAGTAGGTCACACGAATCATACTAAGATGCCGATCTCTTCTGTCGGTTCGTCGCGGTGGCCGTGAGTGATCGCACGGTCGCCAAGATTCACTGCCTTGATTGGCAGAGGGGGGGGCTGATTACCCCCCGTCGGATGAATTGCGGCGAAACCATAATCAATTTTTCGCTGTTTTAGATAAAAGAGATCCAGAGCTATCCGCTCGTCCAAGAATTATTTTTCTATCAGCCCGGGATCACCCTCAAATTAAGGCCTAAAGTCCAAAAACCCAAAATTTTTTCCCTATGGGATTTCAGTGTCTAAGCGTTTTTTGCAGCCCCAAGGAGCAGCTCACGGGCTCGAACCCTGTAAACGCTTTGACGCGCTTTCGTCGCCTTAGGCGACGTAGACCTACCCTATTTTTTTTTGGACCATGTTACCTGAACACGGATTATTTTTTTGTTTGGCCCAATGAGCTCACAGCTAGACTAGATACCTCATGTTTTGGATTGGAGAAATCAGCAGAGCAATAAAAAGCGCGGTGAGGCTAGTGTGGCCCCTGTGAGTTGTAAAATTGGTGCTAAATGTGGTAACCAGGCGGATGCTGAGTTCATTGATATTGTCCGTTAATGATACTTAAGGTGGGTGTTGTCTAAAGTTTTAATTGATATTACCAATGTAGCCAATAATGACTTCACAGTTGGGGCCCTCGCCCGCAGGTCCCAGATTCAGGGTATTCTTTGTTTATTGTGTGGCCCCTAAAGAGGGGCCGACTAACTCTTTAGAGTTAGTTAGATGCTGCCACTGTGCTATGCAACAGCAGCTATTAATTACGCTTCATGTTGGGCGGCATGGATCACTTGATGGGTGATACCTCAAAGCTCAAACACGGCAGAGCCGTGTGTGGCATGCGAGGACCAGTGGGTCAGGGGTGATCCGTTGCAAACAGAATGCTGATCCGTGTGAGGTTCTGACTTTCTATAGTTTTTTATAAAGCCTTAGATATGGTGTGGTATTTTTCATCTCGCTATAGTTTAGTTGGTATTTAAGGAAACCGCCTCATTTCTATCAGAAATACACAATATTGAATTGTTTTTTATATTTTAATATATTAGAAGCGCGCTTTGTTGCCTATGTAGCTCATTATGCGTTGAAATGTTCGCGAGCATCGTAGGAATGTACAAAACCCCTATTGTGGCACCATCTGACGAAAGAGCGGAGAACTATACTAGCGCGTTTCGTTATTCACATCTTTTGACAGGGACTTGGTTGGTGGCTTTACGCCCTAATTAACAGCTGAAGTCATTTCAAGGGGGGTGATAGTGATCGAATCTATGGATACCTGAAGGTGGAAAGCACACACCCTACACTTTTACCGAGGCAATGGTGGTGCTGCTCAAAGGGTGTGGCGAGCTAGACTGGAGGATGTAATAACTAAGCAGCAGAAGGACCAAAAAGACAATCTCGTAGTAGTAGGTCTACTTAGATCTTGAGTAGCCGCCCTTGTGGTTATAATTACCTAGACTAGTTGGCTCTGCCAGCCTGGTCAAGTGAAAATTGGTAAGGAGACTATGAACTAAGCTAACATCTCATAAGTATTAGTTACCACCCCCTCACACCCGTTTAACAACGGATTCAGGGTCTAATTATGGAGACCCTAGAGTAAGATTAACAATATATCCCAATGTCTGTAGTAGACATTTACGACATGCAACCTGCCCCCTAGAAGGGATAGATCTGACCACAAGTCCGCAATATGGGACTCCCCCTCTGAGAGTATCAAGGTTTGCGTATAGTCTCTTGCAGGTTAATCTGTTATCTACCCCTTTGTCGACTTCGCCAAAATCCTGGGAGATTCACTTTAAACCTAAGGTCTACCCTTTTTATTCTTTGTTTATTGTGTGGCCCCTAAAGAGGGGCCGCGGTGTTGATTAATTACACCACATGTTAAGCAACATGAGATCAAACCTTCCTCAAAAGCGACAAGGCTCAGAGTCCTGTTGGACGGGAACCCTGTGTGGCATTTCAAGACGAATGGTTGAGTGATCTGTTGCAGATGCCGTTCCGTGAGAAGTTCTGACTTTATATAGCTTTTATATCGCTTTAGATATGGTGTAGTATTTTCAATCTCACTATAGTTTAGTTGATATTTCAAAGAATCTGCCTCATTCTATCAGAAATACACAGCGTTGACATGTTTCTTATATTCAATATATTAGAAGTGTGCTTTGTTGCTTATTATAGGTCATTATGCGTTTAAAATGTTCGCGAGTATCGTGGAAATGTACAAAAACCCTATTGTGGCGTCATCTGACGAAAAGAGCGGAGAACTACACTAGAGCATGTAATGGCCAGACCAGCAGGCGGCAGCAGAGTGGTCAAAAGACAATCTCGTAGTAGTAGGTCTACTTGCATGTTGAGTAGCCACCCTTGTGGTTGTAATTACCTTGACCACAGGTCCGCAATATGGAGCTCCCCCTCTGAGAGTATCAAGGTTTGCGTATAGTCTCCTGCAGTTTAATCTGTTATCTCCTCCTTTGTCGACCTCGCCAAAATCCTGGGAGATTCACTTTAAACCTAAGTCCTACCCTTTTTTATTCTTTGTTTATTGTGTGGCCCCTAAAGAGGGGCCGCGGTGTTGATTAATTACACCACATGTTAAGCAGCATGAGATCAAACCTCCTCAAAAGCGTCAAGGCTCAAAGTCCTGTTGGACGGGAACCCTGTGTTGCTTTCGAGGACGAATGGTTGAGTGATCCTACCGATCCGTCAGAGGTTCTGACTTTATATAGCTTTTATATCGCTTTAGATATGGTGTAGTATTTTCAATCTCACTATAGTTTAGTTGATATTTCAAAGAATCTGCCTCATTCTATCAGAAATACACAACGTTGACATGTTTCTTATATTCAATATATTAGAAGTGTGCTTTGTTGCTTATTATAGGTCATTATGCGTTTAAAATGTTCGCGAGTATCGTGGAAATGTACAAAAACCCTATTGTGGCGTCATCTGACGAAAAGAGCGGAGAACTATACTAGAGCATGTAATCGCCAGACCAGCAGGCGGCGGCAGAGTGGTCAAAAGACAATCTCGTAGTAGTAGGTCTACTTGCATGTTGAGTAGCCGCCCTTGTAGTTGTAATTACCTAGCCTAGTTGACCCTGCCGGCCTGGTCAAGTGAAATTAGTAAGGAGACCACCCATTAACGTGCTCCACAGTCTTTAGACAGTTAAGACTATAGTCAAGACTGGAGAATTTGGCGAGACGCCCCTCTGGGAGGTCATAATCCTCAATGTTAGGTGTTAGCTCATTAACATCAGATACTATATTAACAACCCATTTAAATGTTCATTTTAATAGCAACTCACCCTATTCTGACAAAATCCTATTAGCAGGTAACCTCTGTGTAAACCATACTGCAAACATCTGCTACTTCCAGCGTCTGCCTCGTGACTGATAGTGTACAACAAGACGAAGTGGGCAGAGATTAGAAAAAATGAAGCTCTTTATATAGCCGAGAGAGCAGCTAATCTGGATGTTCTAAGCTTGTTTTCACCTAGAGCTCCAACCCTCTTCCAGAGAGAATCAAATCGCTTTTCACCTGAACCCTTCCACCCTTAATCCATCAGCATGAAAAGAGAATTAACGAGTGTAACGTGCGGTACATGTATATGGGATTATAGCTGGTGAAGAGATAAAGCCGAGTCACCTGTGTATACAAAGACTACAGGGGGTGATTAACGACAGGTGTGACGCGCCAGCCCGTGAACGGATTAAGCCAAAAAAAAATAAAAAGGTATGTTTCAGGTAACATGGGCAGAAAGACTGGAGTCGGTAGGTCGGATTTTTATTTTATTTTATTTCATTTTTTTAACATGAAAGTACTAGCCATCCTCCGTGGAAATTCTAAAAATGACCCAAAAAGTATAAAAATATGAAATTTTCTTCAAACTTGCTTAAAAAAAAACGTAGGGTCGACCCTGTTTTGCTAGGGTTGGTCGGGTGACCTGAAACAAACCTTTTTTTTTTATTTGGCCTTATCTTTCAAGCTGACGCTTAAATTCAACTAGCCAGCCGCCGTCCACACCACTCACTGCGACAAGAGGAGGTGCTGTTGTTTTACACTTGAGTCGCTTACCACATGGTCTCTACCTCACAGACAGACACGCGCCCCCTGTAGCTTTTTTTTGTTTTTTTTTGTATACACACGCTAATCTCATAACCCCCTTATCCGTTATACAGGTAACGAGTATTCTCTTTTAAAATAGCTGCCAGTCAGCTTAGCTCTAGAAGCAAGAAGGCGTGTATAGGTGCTTTATAAGTCGGCAGGGGGTAAATACTAGTGAAAAAGGAAGGCAGGTGTGCAGGTAGCTTTTCTAACAGACACGTGTGTGCACTAAGCTGCTTAAGTCTAAACCCTCCCGCAGTAGTCAGGTGGCATGTGAAAACTTACTTAACTGATCTCTTACATTGAGTAGAGTCTCTGTGCTGAGAGAGCCTTTTCAGCCGTTTAAGAGGATTAACTAGGACAGGGTACATAAGGAGTGAAACGCCGAATAGCGGCTACTCAGTCTCGTGCAGCACAAGCAGCAGCATCTAGCAGCGGCTTCAGCAGCAGCTGCACGTGCAGCACAAGCAGCTGGCAGCGACTTCAGCAGCACAAGCAGCACGAGCAGCACAAGCCGTAGCATTTGTCAGCAGCATCCGTGACATCGTCAGCAGCAGCCCCCATGACCTTGTCAGCAGCACAAGCAGCCAGCAGCTGCCGGCAGCTGCTTCAGCAGCTGCTGGCAGCTGCTGCACGAGCAGTAGCACAAGCAGTAGCATCTGTCAGCAGCAGCAGCAGCACAAGCAGCCAGCAGCTGCTGCATGAGCAGCACAAGCAGCACAAGCAGCAGCACCGACAGCAGCAGCAGCAGCAGCAGCGGTGTGGACCACTAAAGTCGAGATGAAGCCTAGTGACATTTGACATGAAGCTTGAAAAACACAGTGACAGGTGACATGAGCAATTCTTAAAATCGACATGAGATATGAGCATAATTAAGCGACATCGACATGCGCCATGGCTATTTTTTAAGACAAACATCATATGTCATAGCCTCCTCATCCAAACCTCCACTAGTAGTGCTCTATAAGCGCAAGCTGTAAACCCTCTCCTCCCCTCGTGCACACAGGCGAATTATCAGAGTCAGCCAATGGTGTCAATACCCCTCTCATACAAGGGTCGGGCGCTGCTGGACTATAATAGATGAGTCAAGGACCGTTCTACTGAGGGTCAGGCAGGCTAAGTCGGACATTCAATGACAGGTAGGTCTTTGACAACCTTGCTTGAAAGTCTGGACAGCATTGACAGACTGGGGCATAAGGATCTCGCATGGTCAGACTTTCAAGCAAGTTTTGCTAAAGTCGCGTTATTGAATGTCCGACCTAGCCTGACCCACAGTAGAACGGTCCTTGACCCGTCTATTATAGTCCAGCAGTGCCCGACCCTTGGCTGAGAGCAGTTTAAGCGCCATTGGGTGTCTCTGATATTTGCCTCTGTGTAAGATGAGAAAAAAAGTCTGTTGAAAGACTATATTTCAAGCCAGAAAACTGCTGTAATTAGCTTTCCAAGTTGTTTATTTAACAATATCTTAGCCTAGCAAGCAGCTGTCAGATGTCATCTAAGAAAAAAAATGTGAGCTGTTAATAGATTCAAGAGAAATTAGTTTACAAATAGCCCGTGTAAGTACGCCCATGTCTTGCTTATTTCTCATAGGGTTGTAAGATAGTCACATCATGATGCACATCATCATAAACGCAATCATGATACCTTTCATTGTAAGTAGACTCGCCTCTCTGCCCTCTCTTTTAGAGAGGGCAGAGAAGCGAGTCTCACTCTTAAAAAACCCTGCCCCTCCCCCCCTCCCCCCCTCCCCCCCCATGCATCTTAAAGAGTGCCCCCCAGAGTGCCCCTCTCCCCCCCCCCCCTCCTAGAAAAAAAGAGCCGCATTTTTAAATTATTTTTTAGCAAGCTTTTTCAGCTTGCTTTTTTTTTCTTTTTTTAAATTTATTTATCCATCAAAATCTCAAGTGACTTATTTTGAAAGCCAACCTAGTAGTCACGTGACCCCCTTAAGTAGGTCACTTCCCGTCACGTGACCTATTTGAATTTCCCGCCAACATGGTGGTCACGTGACCCTCTTAAGTAGGTCACTTCCGGTCACGTGACCTATTTGAATTTCCCGCCCAAAGGTCACGTGACCGGAAGTAGGTCACTTCCGGTCACGTGACCTATTTGAATTTCCCGCCAAAAGGGAGGCCTCTCATTGGCTGCTTTTGAATTTCCCGCCAAAAGGGAGGCCTCTGATTGGCTGCAGGTCGATTGAGTAATAAACAGTACTTAACTATAGTCCCGTTCCGATACATACAATACTACTGATGGGAAGTTTTTTCTCTTCAACTATACACACATGTTCTTTGCGTAAACCAAATAACTTTCACATGTAAGATCTTATTAGAGGTTCTGCAAGGCTGTAAAAGCAGGGCTTATCCATAGCTTATTAACTATTGTCTTTATAATAGATATCAAGCCCTGCAAATTATGTTATTATTAGTCAGTGTTTTGGCATCCCTCAATAAGGGGGTCTTTGTATTGTCTAAGAACCACTTCATGTCATAACATATTAATCCCCAAGGTAAGTTATATAGCTTACTGGTAACTGGTAAGAAGTTGTGTGATCTTTGAGAATACTTTGTGTCTCCTCACTGTTGTGTGTTCTGGTACCTATTTGAGGGGGGAATACACCATGATTGTACAAGGAGATTTGGTGGCCTAATGAGCAAGTCGCTGGACAAGTGTGTGAGAGGTCCTGGGTTCGATCCCCAGAGAAGACCCGGCACCAAATCTTCCCAAGTGAAACAAGTTGTCCTGACAAGAGTCGCGTCTGTAAGTGTCGGTAGACAGACTGCGGTGAACCTTCAGTGTCCTGGTCTCCCATGAGACTTGCACCGATCCGCTTCAACCCGTAGAAGCATAATACACTTGCGACTGGTAAAGAGATAGCAGATATCAGTGTTGACAAAGGTGGTCCTAGCCGGGAGGGGAAAAGGCTGCAATGGACCACTGGAGACACTGAGAAAAGGTTGTGAGAGCAGCCATCCCACGCTATCTGACGGTGGTACGGTCATGGCACATTGCCCCACAGTCACCAGTTGGTTATCAGGTGTGTCAGTTTCGCCAGGGTCAGAAGCTAGGATGTGTTCACAGTGGTTGACTAAGACTTGTTTACTGTCAATGCAAACTCAGTTTTGATATGATCTTCTATTCCCACTTTTATTGTGAGCGGTTCAATAAGCACTTTTCCTAGATATAAGAAGGCTTTAAAAGTGATACACACCGTATATGCACAGTATGAACATGAATAGCCCTAACAAGAAATTAAATAAATTTATACTAATTTAACTCTTAACCCATGTAGAAAGTAATCATACTTAATATTGAGAAAAAAATATTTGTCAAGGGATTCGAACCTGCATGGACAGGACTCATGTGCAAGCACCTAGACAACTCAGCCACGGCACCTGACATACTCGGTGAGGTGTAGAACAGCTATTTTAATCCCCACCTCCTCAATACCATGGCCTGTACACCAACACACTTTTTAGATTCAACACACTTTTGCCAAAAGTTTGTTGTGTGTTACCAAAAAAAAGTGTGTTAAAAGTGGCTTCAGAAAAGTGTGTTGAAAAGTGTGTAAACGTTACACACTGTTTTTAGAGTGCAGTGCATTCTCATCATAACAGCAGCTGCAATGTGATGGACATTGTAGCATTCATTATCTATAAATTTAATACACATAAATACATACTATTACAACATGGTACAAAAAGATATCAACTTATAAATATGTACACTCGTGAGATAAAAATCCTTTCTAACTCCGGAGCTTCCATCTAGATTCTATTACCGACAGAAGCGGTATTTATGTTTTTGACATAAAAAACCAGTGACACATCAAAAAGGTATTCCCATTCCCATCTAACAGATCTTTACATTTTTAATGTGTATTTTTAGTTTTATCTATCTGAAGGCTGTACCATTCTTAGTCAGTGGGTTGATTTGTATAGTGTTTTTTCTGTGATATAGGTGGCCTTTATGTTAAGTATTTCAGAGCGGCATGGCAACCCCATTTCCCACACATCAATTTATGACCCCCGTCCTGCTTGCTTCCACATTTATTTAACCCTTTATATCTAAAGTTAAGGCCCTGTAGAACTGTGATGTGTAACAACGACCGTGATGTGTAGTACTACACATCACGGCTGACTATGCAAACGTGATCTGTATCAAAAAAACGTGATGTGTATCAAAACAACGTGATCTGTATTAAAACAATGTGATCTGTATCAATGTGATCTGTATCAAGGAATTTTATAAATCAAAGGAAAACCTCTGTATAGACAGAAATACCAGAAAGGCTGTAATAGATCAATCTTTTTCAAAGTGTTTCACAAGCTCCACCACTCGTAAATCTGACTTATAACCATTCTATTACCACACTGGTCATAAGTCTAATGATCACTCGTAAGTGGGGACTAGAGCAAGTGATTCACAAGAACTTAT
>OX381718.1:62500-140548 GCA_947462335.1 Harmothoe impar | reverse complement strand
TTACCTGTAAACCCTTTAAGGATGGAATGCTGCTAAAAGATGACATTTGTTGTCACAATACACCAATGCAGCCCCTGTGAGTAACTCACCCGTGCATTTTTTTTTCATGGTGAATACGGACTGTCAGTGTTAAAGCAATGGGAGAGCCGTTCCCCAGGGGACCGTGAAATAACCCTCGGTTGTACTGCACGCTGTGGTCGTATTGCACGCTCTCCGGGGTCACGTGACACAGAGAAAGTTTAATTTCATGGTTTTTCTTGTGAATTAAGAGAGATTTTGTGTCTTTTTTTTAATGAAATACCCTGAAATAAATACAGAGCGTCACTTAAAAGTGACCTCGCCTGTGGTTATTTCACTCAGGGTGCCTGTCCCATACTGCACTATACCTTCTGCCAGCGTGCAATACGGGACAGGCATCCCTCGTGCAATAACCACTGACTCGGTCACTTTAGCGTGCAGCTCTGTCTATAGTCACTCTTCATGAGAGTCTAAGCCTGAACCTACAGATGCCCCCCTTCTTATGCCCACAGTTCATTGACATGTATACGGCCCAGTCAGTTTTACATCTCCGTATAAATGGACGGTGTGCATGTATAAGCGGTTTAGGTAGACTAGTCCACTGCACCTCCCCCCCTGAGACTAACAGAGTAGATTCACCATGAAAAGAACATAGGCCTATAAAATAAAATAAAAACACCCTCAGTAGTATTGTATGTATCGGAACGGGACTATAGTTAAGTACTGTTTATTACTCAATCGACCTGCAGCCAATCAGAGGCCTCCATTTGGTCACGTGACCCCCTCATTTGCATAATTACGTAATAGGCCACGCCCCCTCATTTGCATAATTACGTAATAGGCCGCGCCCCCTTGATCACCAGCCAATCAGAGGCTACCATTTGGTCACGTGACCCCTCATTTGCATAATAGGCCACGCCCTCTTGATCACGTGACCCTCTCATTTGCATAATAAGCCACACCCTCTTGATCACCAGCCAATCAGAGGTCGCCATTTGGTCACGTGACCCCCTCATTTGCATAATAGGCCGCGCCCCCTTGATCACGTGACCCCTTCATTGGCATGATAGGCCACAACAACATCACGTGGCTATCTTTGTTTGTAAACAACACCACGTGGCTCTCTTTGTTTGTAAACAACACCACGTGGCTCTCTTGTTTGTAAATAACACCTACTAAGTTTAGTCATAGGTAGCAGTAGTGTTTGTAAATAACACCTACTAAGTTTTAGTCATAGGTGTCTAGAGCAGCAGCAGCAGCAGCATCTTCAGCAGCAGCAGCAGCAGCAGCCGCGTCATAGGTGTCTAGAGCAGCAGCCACGTCATAGATGACTAGTGCAGCAGCAGCAGCAGCATCTTCAGCAGCAGCAGCAGCGTCATAGGTGTCTAGAGCAGCAGCCGCAGTAGCAGCAGCGTCATAGGTGTCTAGAGCAGCGGCAGCAGCATCTTCAGCAGCAGCAGTAGCAGCAGCGGCAGCAGCAGTATCAGCAGTAGCATCTTCAGCAGCAGCAGCGGCAGCAGCAGTAGCATCTTCAGCAGCAGTAGCAGCATCAACAGCATCTTCAGCAAAAGCAGCAGCAGCTGCGTCATAGGTGTCTAGAGCAGCGGCAGCAGCATCTTCAGCAGCAGCAGTAGCAGCAGCGGCAGCAGCATCTTCAGCAGCAGCAGCGTCATAGGTGTCTAGAGCAGCAGCCGCAGTAGCAGCAGCGTCATAGGTGTCTAGAGCAGCAGCCGCAGCAGCAGCAGCATCTTCAGCAGCAGCAGCGGCAGCAGCAGTAGCATCTTCAGCAGCAGTAGCAGCAGCAGCAGCAACATCTTCAGCATCAACAGCATCTTCAGCAAAAGCAACAGCCCGTAACTTAGCATCATGTGCATCAGCCATAGCCGTAACAGCGACACTGCGACTAGCATAAGCAAAACAGGCTATTTTTTTAGCAGCTGTACAAGCATTAATAGCATTAGCCCTAGCAGCAGCCGCAACAGCGACACTTTTAGCAGACGTTGCAGCATCAGTAGCAGCAGCATCGGTAGCAAGAGCGGAAACAGTAGCAAGAACATTAGCAGCACGAGCAGCAGCGGCGAGAGTAACAGCAGCGTTGTTAGCAGCATTGGCAACTTCGTATGCAGCATGTGTAGCACGAACAGCGATACGAGCTTCACGTTTTGCACGAGCAGCAGCAATAGCTGCAGAAGTAGCCCTCACACTTTCCAGCCACCCGTACGAATCTTGATAAAAACCAACCTCCACCTTGCTACTTGTTAACTCATCAGTAAACATGGACGTCTGCTCGTGTGGTGTTGTCGCGGCTCTGTAGTAGTGTTGGGATTGCTCACATTCGGTAGAACGTAGAGTGATTCCTGATGACGCCATGCTGAAGGTGGTAGAAGAAGTGTGTGGGACCCATGTTTCACTCTCGCTTATGTACTAGGCTCCGAGATAAGCTTCTTAACTCAAGAGGAAAACTCTCACTAGGAAGGCGACCAGCTGTCTACCTGTGTAGGTGCGGGTTCGTTACATCTTTAATCCTGTTCGACCCCCCGAGGAAATAGATGAAAAAAACAAAAGACCATCTTTCAAGCACTCGAATCCGCAGTCAGTAGGAAGCTATAAGGAGCTTAACTTGTGTTTGATTTAAGCTGTCTACCACACGCACGCGCTTGTAGTCACAGCTAGAGTGGCAGACTTCCGTCCGCCCGCTGGCGCATGACAATCGACTTTAGACACCCCCTGTAGTTTTTTTTTTGTTTTTTTTTGCATACACAGTTGACTAGCATCTTAATCTCTTACCCAGCTATAAGCCCATATACATGTAACGCGCATTACTCCTCTTTATGGTAATTATCAGATCGATTTAAGGGTGGAAAAGGCTTAGGTGATTTAGGTCCCTCTCTAGCTGAAAACAGGCTTAGACCATAGCATGTAGGCAGCCGGCCGCGTTAAACACCCCCTGTAGTTTTTTTTTTTGTATACACTCTCGATCCCCTCTCTAGGTGAAAACAAAGCTTAGAAGATGCGGTGATCCGGCCACCGGCTGGCGCGTCACACCTGTCGTTAATCACCCCCTGTAGGCTTTGTATACACTCTCGATCCCCTCTCTAGGTGAAAACAAAAGCTCCCTCCACGGGCTGGCGCGTCACACCTGTCGTTAAAACGCCCCCTGTAGTCTTAGTATACACAGTTGCCCCGCCTTATCTATTCACCAGCTATAAGCCCATATACGTGTACATGTGATTTTTGATACCCTCTCTGGAATAGGGTGGGGCTCAAGGTGAAAACAAGATTAGACCATTCGCTCTCTCAGCTATATAAAGAGCCTCAATTGTTCTTGCAACAGCACTTCACCACCGGTACACTATCAGTCACGAGGCAGATGTTTGCGGTATGGGTCATACAGGTTACCTACTAATAGCGGTTTGGTGAGTAGATCACTTTTTTTCCCCTAAAAAAACAACAAAAACCCCCCACTTATGACTCAGGTATGTATATGTAGCACTGTTAGTGTAAGTACACAGTAGAATCTACTGTACTATAGACTCAACCCTCTGAAGACGGTGGAGCGCGTTAATGCGCAGGTCTGTGTCGGCGTCACTTGTTTTTTATTCTAACTAAAAAAGAAAAAAAAGTCAGAAGTCAATCTACGACCTATCAAAGACAAATTTGTGATAAGTTCAAACTAAATAAGAGACAGTTTGAGCGTCTCTTAGTCGCTGTCAAAGATGCGAATAACGAACGCGCTGAGGGCGGGGTTCAGGTCACGTATAGTTCCCCGCTCTTTCGTCAGATGGCGCCACAATAGGGGTTTTGTACATTCCTACGATGCTCGCGAACATTTCAACGCATAATGAGCTATATAGGCAACAAAGTGCGCTTCTGAATATATTAAAATATAAAAAACAATTCAATATTGTGTATTTCTGATAGAAATGAGGCAGTTTCTTTGAATACCAACTAAACTATAGCGAGATGAAAAATACCACACCATATCTAAGGCTTTATAAAAAATACATAGTCAGAAACTCTCGCCGAGTCGGTAATCTGAAAAACGGATCAACTCGTTTTGACTCGTTGTGCCACAAGGGCCCCCATCCAACGGGGGCCCTTTGAGGTCAGTCTGTCAAACCACAGTGATCCATGCTGCTTAACACTAGGCGTAATTAATTACGCCCATGTTGTGCAGCATCTAGCCAACTGACAGTGTCAGTTGGTTGGCCCCTCTTTAGGGGCCACACAATAAATAAAGAATAGAGGCCTAAGGGAACGTTCACAAGCGTCTCCCCTTCCTACGGGGTGGGTGGGTCTTTGGGTTTAGTGACAAAACAGCGACATGTGAGTAGGAGTTTGCGTGTCAGCTCTCTTTTTTTTCTTTTTTTTTCCAAGTCTACATATTATTTATGATTAAAAAATTAAAAAAAAAAAAACCACGATAATATAGTGCGCTGATCAAAAACTGAATAGAAAAATAACCAAAATAGGTTGGGGAAATCTCTGCTATGTAGCTGATCGGTCGTTGTCACACGGTGCAGAAAATTTACTTTTTTTAGAAAATCTATATTAGGACCACAGACGGGGCACATGTGTCACTTGTCGAATATAAGAGATACCAATGGGCCTTGTCAAATTTAAGAACTAGGTCTTGGCCATTGTCATTGTCTATTTTGAGAAGTAGTCTTGCCCGTCTTGCCCCTTGTCGCCAACTCCCAGCACCCCCTGTGTCTCTTTGTCCATATTGGCTAAAAACAGGACATTGTTGCCTTGGCTATTTTACCCCCCGTCTGGGGATCTTATTACTTAATCACCTCGTCTTGACCCTGTGGGGCAGTGGGTATATGGAATAACCGTGTCCAGGTGTACTCTATCTGACACATAACCGAAGGTTACTGAGTTATGTAATAATAACTGACCTATGAGGCCGCCAGTCAGTTTGCCGTGATTATTTTGACACACTCTCAGTTACTCGTAGGGAATCTAATACATAATTAGACTCAGCATCATATAAGACAGTCCTGGCCACGCCGGCTGCATATCGGACCAGGGGGATAGTCTGGCAGCGACCCGCCACCCCGTCCACAAGCTGTGTACAGCACCCCGTTTCTCTTTGTCCATATTGGCTAAAAAACAGGGCATTGTTGACTTGGCTATTTTACCCGTCTGGGTCTTATTATTTAATCACCTCGTCTTGACCCTGTGGGGCAGCGGGTATATGGAATAACCGTGTCCAAGTGTACTCTATCTAACACAACACATAACCGAAGGTTACTGAGTTATGTAATAATAACTGACCTATGAGGTCGCCAGTCAGTTTGCCGTGATTATTTTGACACACTCTCAGTTACTCGTAGGGAATCTAATACATAATTAGACTCAGCATCATATAAGACAGTCTCAGCCACGCCGGCTGCATATCGGACCAGGGAGATGCAGTCTGGCAGCGACCCGCCAGCCCGTCCACAAGCTGTGTACAGCACCCCGTGTCTCTTTGTCCATATTGGCTAAAAAACAGGTCATTGTTGACTTTTGGCTATTTTTACCCGTCTGGGTCTTATTATTTAAATCACCTCGTCTTGACCCTGTGGGGCAGTGGGTATATGGAATAACCGTGTCCAAGTGTACTCTATCTAACACATAACCAAAGGTTACTGAGTTATGTAATAATAACCGCCCTATGATCCTATGAAGTCGCCAGTCAGTTTGCCGTGATTATTTTGACATACTCTCAGTTACTCGTAGGGTATCTAATACATAATTCGACTCAGCATCATATAAGACAGTCTCGGCCGCGCCAGCCGCATATCGTACCAGGGGGATAGTCTGGCAGCAACCCGCCATCCCGTCCACAATCTGTGTACAGCAGTCTGGACCAGACCACCAACTCTGGGTATAGCATTCGGGATGACTGGAGCAAGACTGGATCTAACCCTTTAATAGTCGCATAGCGCTTTAATGTGCAGTGCCCGTTGTCGTCATAAGCCATGAATGCAGCACTCAGAGTTCCTCACCAGGGCTGCATGCATGCATACACTGACATATCGACAAAGGGCGTAGCGCATTAAAGCACTATGCTACCTTTAGCATTAAAGCGCTGAGGGGTTATTTTTTGATAGTGTAGAACCAATATCTGTCTAATTAAACCCCTTATCAGTGCTGTTTTTTTTTTCACATACAAAAGAATTAGGTAATGGCACTCCGCCATGTATTGGATAACCACTGCAGCACGACTCTGAAAAGCGGTGGCGGTGAATTTCCATTTAGATCCTGAAAAGGGGGGCGGTCAGATGTCGTCAAGGCTCTGATTAGTAGGGCAGTTAAAATCATATGATTACATTGAGCTAATTTTCTTGCTGAAAGGAATGAATAATTGTATTTGTATAAAATTCACACACACACACACACACACACACCCACCCCCACACACACACACACACACACACACACACACCCACCCACCCACCCACACACACACACAGACAGACAGACAGACAGACAGACAGACAGACAGACAGACAGACAGACAGACAGACAGCACACAGGACACCTGATGACCTCCACACGATGACCTGATTGCCCTTCCTAAAAAAAAAAAAAAAAAAAAAAAAAAAAACCCAACCCGATCTACCTACTCAACAGGGTTTCAGTGTAGAGCCTATTAGGGGTTTTTCTGATGCGTATATTATATTGAGATTGATTTTCAACTTTTGTGATAAGTGGTTGGTCCTTAAAAGGACCGTTTGGTAGAGAGGGTCGCAGGGACCTTGCTGCTGAAGCGGAGGGCGTGGTCATAACGCGTGGTAGTCCTGCAGCAGCTCCCCCAGCACGGCGGGCGGTAGACCTTCCTCCATGCAGACTTGCTGCTTGACTTGTTCCACGCACTGGCGGATGAGTTGATCAGTGACGTTCGCGATCAGCTCATCCACCACACCCTCTGCTTCAGCAGCAGTCCGCTGTCTCTCCTCTCTCTGTAGCGCGGCTACGAACTCCTTCTCCACGGCCGCATCGATCATAGATCGAGAAACGGCCACGAAGTTCTGTCTCTCCGCCTCCTCTCTCTGTAGCGCGGCTACAAATTCCTTCTCCACGGCCGCATCGATCATAGATCGAGAAATGGCCACGAAGTTAGCTCGGTGAGCCATTTTGTCGAACTGACTTCCTAGCCGCCTGAGAGATGCTGACGTCACACTATTTTCGACGACGCTATGACGCGCACGAGGTAGACAGGCGACGTCGTTTCACTTCCTTATTTGGAGTTTGGGACCTTGTGACACCGAAGTCATACCGTACGGTCGCGATATAGCAACTAGTGTTGAAAGCGCGCCGGTCTTGTATAAGCGCCGGAGTATAAGAGCCTCCAAATGTTTTTTCTCAAGCACTAAAATCGCGACTTTGAATAAGCGCCAGCGCCTGGCTTGTATATAGCTCCTGAGTAAGAACTTCACCGAATTGAAAAGCGCTCCCTCAGAGCCCTTAATCGCGACAGTACGGTACAAATCTGATGTCAACCCGCGCCAAAACCAAAAAGGGTGTTCCGGTCACATAAATTTTGTACGGCAAGAAAACTGAAAACTGATAACGATTCCATTAGATAAGTATTTGGTTCCAATCTATGGCGAGATATTTCCACCAGAGCGATTGATTTATATGTCTGTAAGGTTCAGCTCTCCAACACTCTCCAATATCCGCCGGTGCACGACGGTCGCCGCCCATAATTAGTGACAACTAAACTTCTGCTGGAGAGTGAAAGTTACGTTGAGTCTTGAGGTGCGCAGAGATACTATCTGCCGCAGCCTGATTTTAGTTCCACGCTATTTAGATAACCGCCCCATTTAAAATCTCTCTCTCGATCCTAGAAAAGGAAAAAAAGGCTAGAGTTTATCATGGACGCGTCTCAGTTTTAGTCAAGCCGTAAAGTGAAGAACCCGAGCTTGTACATATACCCACGTGAGGAGTGACATAGCGGGGCGTTCAGTTAGTACTGAGTCTATAGTCAAGGTCAAGTTCCACTCTCTAAACAGAGCTTTAGCGACTCCGTCATCTAGACTAGACCGCGCGCGCGATTTTTTTTGCTGAAGCAGCTAATCGATGGAAAAGTAGAGAAGAGGTGCTCGATCAAAAACTGCTTCAGAGGCTTGTTATCAGGTATTAACAGTTAAATCAAAATATTTCAAAACATCCAGAAAAGCAGAATAACATGTCCTACGGGCTACAGCCGGGCACTGACGAGCAGACGCCGCTGACGTCATTTCAATCAGGTCACAGGGCTTTTTAGACACCTTTTCTGTAAGACCCGTCTCATACCTTAGTATATAATACCGTAAACGCCGGTGATTAGTATATGATCACATTGGCAGTCGCGGATCCGCGAAGAGGCTGGATAAGCAACGAGCGGACCCGCGACTACAATGTGACATAATCTTACCATGCGCTTTGTTTTGTTTTTGTTTCTATTTACAACAGCAAACATTTCAAACAGCCTATTGTTTTTTTTTTAAATGATGAAAAATCGGCCCAAAAAAAAAGTAAACATTTTAGAGCTAAATTTGTGGAGGATAGCCGGACATGCTGATGTCACTAGACCCCTAAATTCGATATGGTGACATGGTCATTTTCTTAAAAATCGATACGACGACACGGACACGGACATCTAAGTGACATGGGCCATGGGGCATTTCTTGAGTCCGACATGTGACATGGACCATAGTGACATGAGGAAAAAAAAATGTTCGAAGAGTGCATCAGAAAAAGTACCATTTCAAACCTAAGCATTTCGCCAAATTTTTTTTTTTTTTTTTTCTTGGATGGTACCCGGCTTTGCGGTGTCTGGGTCCTTAAAAATGTACCAGAATGCTCGGGTTCTAAATATTTTCAAAAAACGTTTTCTCCCTTAGTGACGTGTGACACGGGCATTTCTTAAATTCGACATACGGCTGCATGGGGAGGACCCACCCGTCAAGGGCCCCATGATGACTCATACCCGCCGCGTTCAGTCAATCAACCGAGATCTTTTTCTGTGGTGGTGTAGAAGGATCTCCCCCCTGAGGTTACAAAGTCACCTCTTTATTTAAGGGGCTACAGGCCGCAAAGTCGCTTTCGCAAAGTCGCAAGAAATATTCAAGTCAAAAAGTCAAATTTATCAACTATCAGCACGGTCGTTTGAAAGTCATCAAGTCACCGAAAAACTCCTCTACAGTCACCTCCGACTCGCCTTCCTCTCTACCCCCCTAAAGGGGGGTAGAGAGGAAGCGAATCCCTAGAGATCAGATAATTTTTTTTTTTCTCCCGAGCAGACCCCAAAGGCCCCCCCTCCCCCCCCAAGTGCCCGCCCACCCCATAAATAGTGCCCCCCTCCCCCCCTCCCCTCCCCATGCATCTTAAAGTGCCCCCCTCCCCCCCTCCCCTCCCCCCTTATAGAAGCCTCCCATTGGCTAGTCCAAGTCATGTGACCAAAAGGGGGGCGTGGTCTGTCTATTGTCTATATTATGCAAATGAGGGAGGGGGTCAGGTCACGTGACCAAGGGGGTGTGGCCTATTTTCCAAATAAAGAGCGCTTCCGGTCACGTGACCAAGGGGGTGTGGTCCTATTATGCAAATGAGGGAGTCACGTGATCCATTATTATGCAAATGAGGGAGTCACGTGACCAAATGGAAGCCTCTGATTGGCTGGTGATCAAAGGGGTGTAGTCTACTATGCAAATGAGGGGGTCACGTGATCAAGGGGGCGTGGCCTATTATGCAAATGAGGGGGTCACGTGACCAAATGGCGGCCCCTGATTGGCTGGTGATCAAGGGGGCGTGGCCTATTACGTAATTATGCAAATGAGGGGGCGTGGCCTATTACGTAATTATGCAAATGAGGGGGTCACGTGACCAAATGGAGGCCTCTGATTGGCTGCAGGTCGATTGAGTAATAAACAGTACTTAACTATAGTCCCGTTCCGATACATACAATACTACTACCCTCATCATATTTTTCACAGCCTGGTGATGAGAAAACACTTATTTTTGAGTGGCCTTCGGTGTCTTTTTTCCCCAACAAAGAACCAGTGGAAATCGTGCTGTACATGAATAACTATAAATTTGAATGTCCGGCTCATGGTGTGTGTCCGGCTCATGGTGTGTGTCCGGCTCATGGTGTGTGTAACTCATGGTGTGTGTAACTCATGGTGTGTGTAACTCATGGTGTGTGTGTGTAACTCATGGTGTGTGTAACTCATGGTGTGTGTAACTCATGGTGTGTGTAACTCATGGTGTGTGTAACTCATGGTGTGTGTAACTCATGGTGTGTGTAACTCATGGTGTGTGTAACTCATGGTGTGTGTAACTCATGGTGTGTGTGTAACTCATGGTGTGTGTAACTCATGGTGTGTGTCCTGCTCATGGTATGTGTAACTCATGGTGTGTGTAACTCATGGTGTGTGTAACTCATGGTGTGTGTAACTCATGGTGTGTGTAACTCATGGTGTGTGTGTGTGTAACTCATGGTGTGTGTGTGTAACTCATGGTGTGTGTAACCCATGGTGTGTGTAACTCATGGTGTGTGTAACTCATGGTGTGTGTAACTCATGGTGTGTGTAACTCATGGTGTGTGTAACTCATGGTGTGTGTAACTCATGGTGTGTGTGTGTAACTCATGGTGTGTGTAACTCATGGTGTGTGTAACTCATGGTGTGTGTAACTCATGGTGTGTGTAACTCATGGTGTGTGTAACTCATGGTGTGTGTAACTCATGGTGTGTGTAACTCATGGTGTGTGTAACTCATGGTGTGTGTGTAACTCATGGTGTGTGTAACTCATGGTGTGTGTCCTGCTCATGGTATGTGTAACTCATGGTGTGTGTAACTCATGGTGTGTGTAACTCATGGTGTGTGTAACTCATGGTGTGTGTAACTCATGGTGTGTGTGTGTGTAACTCATGGTGTGTGTGTGTAACTCATGGTGTGTGTAACCCATGGTGTGTGTAACTCATGGTGTGTGTAACTCATGGTGTGTGTAACTCATGGTGTGTGTAACTCATGGTGTGTGTAACTCATGGTGTGTGTAATTCATGGTGTGTGTAACTCATGGTGTGTGTAACTCATGGTTTGTGTAACTCATGGTGTGTGTAACTCATGGTGTGTGTGTAACTCATGGTGTGTGTAACTCATGGTGTGTGTAACTCATGGTGTGTGTGTAACTCATGGTGTGTGTAACTCATGGTGTGTGTGTAACTCATGGTGTGTGTAACTCATGGTGTGTGTAACTCATGGTGTGTGTAACTCATGGTGTGTGTAACTCATGGTGTGTGTAACTCATGGTGTGTGTAACTCATGGTGTGTGTAACTCACGGTGTGTGTGTAACTCATGGTGTGTGTAACTCACGGTGTGTGTAACTCACGGTGTGTGTAACTCACGGTGTGTGTAACTCATGGTGTGTGTAACTCATGGTGTGTGTAACTCATGGTGTGTGTAACTCATGGTGTGTGTAACTCATGGTGTGTGTAACTCATGGTGTGTGTAACTCATGGTGAGTGTAACTCATGGTGTGTGTGTAACTCATGGTGTGTGTAACTCATGGTGTGTGTAACTCACGGTGTGTGTGTAACTCATGGTGTGTGTAACTCACGGTGTGTGTAACTCACGGTGTGTGTAACTCACGGTGTGTGTAACTCACAGTGTGTGTAACTCACGGTGTGTGTAACTCATGGTGACTCTATCCCTACAGCCAGCATGTGTTATTGCTGTTACTGAGTAACCCTGCTACCTGCTGTAAAGGTAAAGGTTGTTAACCCTGTAGGGGCGGCACAGTGCGTTAATGCACAGTGACATTACCTGAGATTCTCCTGTATGTGGCTCCAGAGGGGGTAAAAAGCGACCTGGCAAATTTCGGACAAATTTGGGTACAGTAAAAATGGTCTCAAAAGCGACTTTGTGACCTGGAGCCCTTAATTTTGGCGACTTTCTGACCTGAGGGGGGAGTGACCCCTCTGCACCCCCCCCCCCCCCCTTATAACTGCATCACCGGTGAGGAACCTGTCAGCGGTGCAGCCATGTATCATGCCTATCTCGTAAACGGGCTGGATACATTCACAAAGTATGGGCATGATACACCCATGCATCACTCAGCGCTGCATGAGGGCATCATGAAAACAAATGGTGACGACGTCTTAAGGCACCTTGTCGTCCCTAAAGGGTTCAGAGTAGGTCAGATGAATGGCTGATGTAATTAACTGGGAACCTTGAAGTAATAGTGTGGTCATGTATAAACCACACACCCTGCCCTTTAGTAGGTCTACCTACCATGTGTACCTATTGACACCCTGCAGTGTCTGATCATGTATAAACCAAACACTGCAGTGTGGCCGTCTGGGGCTCTACGTTATGCAGCATGATGCACCAAGCCATCACGTGTCTATGATGCACCAAGGCATCACGTGTCTATGATGCACCAAGGCATCACGTGTCTATGATGCACCAAGGCATCACGTGTCGTCATGATGCACCATGAAAAGATATATATAGCTTTGGGTCTGACACTATTTGTTTTAGTTCATAATGACAATAGTCTACTCTATATAATCTTTTTATCCATTTCACTTATGAATAGGATACTGTAAACGTAGATATTTTCGCGCAGCTAAATTTTCGCGCAGCTAGCACATAAAGGCATTTTCGCGCAATCATATTTTCGCGCAGTTGCAATAAGGGGATCTCTAGCTACATGTCAGTTTTTACGGTTTTTGAATCGGACAATTATAGAGGGGTTTACAGCCCAAAATCATTGTTCAAATAGATTGTCCCCAAGCCCTTTCCAACAGAGACTTTATAAATTATAGTATATTACTTGGTCACATCGGGGGCCACATAACATCCACGTTATCATACAGGCATCATATAGCTAGGCCCAGAAGTTTCAGGATGCGTTTTCTCCAGCATGTTAGATTTGATAATTGAGTCTCTTCTGAAGTGCAATATAGAATGCCAGATATCATTGGAAAGCTATTTTTTGTGCAATATTTTCGCGCACATCATATTTTCGCGCACATACCTACGTGCGCGAAATGCGCGAAAATATGTACTGAGCGAAAATTAATACGTTTACAGTAATTATTGCGCACAGTTGATAGTTCTATGTGCCTATTGGTCTCCTACACGCAGCCCAGTTAGAACTGAAGGGGACGTTTGTCTCTGAGTGTGAAGATTACGGCTGCGGTGTTTGACTCTGGTAGTTCTGCCAATATATAACGGGGTTATGACGTAAAATGCTGAAAGAGATTAATGAGGGAGGCTTTTTTTCACATGCTGGCTAAAGTGTGTAGAATGAGATATGCTTTTCGAAACCAAAGTTCACATCTCAGTAGTAAAGAATAGATTGATCTATACCGGGCCATTTAGGGTATAAAAAATGACTGCAATAGATATGGCCTAAATCAGGTGGGGAAAATGTAGGCCATATCTTTTGCATTGCATTACTGGCAGTATTAGCTTTAATTTGATACCAAAAATGCCAAATCTGTATACTTCTATCATGTTTTCATTAAAAATTACCAACCATCTTATTTGGTTTCAAAGGCCTTAGTTAAAGATGGCGGTAGATGGCGCCATGTCTCACACAGAACGGTGGTTACAGATGGCTGTATGTGTACAGAGGGGTAGTCAGCTCAGGTGGTGCCATGTCTCACACAGAACGGTGGTTACAGATGGCTGTATGTGTACAGAGAGGTAGTCAGCTCAGGTGGTGCCATGTCTCACACAGAACGGTGGTTACAGATGGCTGTATGTGTACAGAGAGGTAGTCAGCTCAGGTGGTGCCATGTCTCACACAGAATGGTGGTTACAGATGGCTGTCTGCGTACAGAGAGGTAGTCAGCTCAGGTGGTGCCATGTCTCACACAGAATGGTGGTTACAGATGGCTGTATGTGTACAGAGAGGTAGTCAGCTCAGGTGGTGCCACATCACACAGAATGGTGGTTACAGATGGCTGTATGTGTACAGAGAGGTAGTCAGCTCAGGTGGTGCCATGTCTCACACAGAACGGTGGTTACAGATGGCTGTATGTGTACAGAGAGGTAGTCAGCTCAGGTGGTGCCATGTCTCACACAGAACGGTGGTTACAGATGGCTGTATGTGTACAGAGAGGTAGTCAGCTCAGGTGGTGCCATGTCTCACACAGAACGGTGGTTACAGATGGCTGTATGTGTACAGAGAGGTAGTCAGCTCAGGTGGTGCCATGTCTCACACAGAACGGTGGTTACAGATGGCTGTATGTGTACAGAGAGGTAGTCAGCTCAGGTGGTGCCATGTCTCACACAGAACGGTGGTTACAGATGGCTGTATGTGTACAGAGAGGTAGTCAGCTCAGGTGGTGCCATGTCTCACACAGAACGGTGGTTACAGATGGCTGTATGCGTACAGAGAGGTAGTCAGCTCAGGTGGTGCCATGTCTCACACAGAACGGTGGTTACAGATGGCTGTATGTGTACAGAGAGGTAGTCAGCTCAGGTGGTGCCATGTCTCACATAGAATGGTAGAGTAACAGCCCAGCGCTCACTCACTGGGAGTCGATCTTCCCAATCCAATCCCCACACACACAATGTCCATGCCATAATTTATATTGACATTATTTATTATTAACAAAGTGTCAGTCCCACGCCACTGCACGGACTAATTTAATGTGCTCTGCCCTTTGTCGGCATGACATATATAACTCACCAATGCTGCATGCAAGCATCATGCTGACCCTATATACTTGGTACACACCCAAAGGGTTGGTATGATACATCAAGGCATCACCAGGGAGTCATTTACTATGGCTGCATTGGTGCATCATAGCAACAAAGGTTGCTTGAATCCCCCAAGTCCGACCGCTGCTGGAGGGGTACCGAGATTTGCTGCTGTAAGGTGATATGCTGTCCTTAAAGTGTTAACACACTCGGCCACACTCCACTACACACATCAATTTAACCTGCACCGCCCCCGTCATGCTGTGCTGCACACCTAACCCTGTACGGGCAGTATGCTGCTTTAACCCTGTACCGGCAGCAGAGTGCTGCTTAAAGGGTTAATGGAGCAGCTATGTTTATATCCGTACTGGGTGTACCTTATAGACCTAGCACTACATGGTCTACAGCAGCAAAACAGTACACTAGAAGGCATGAGAACCAAGCTCAGGCCAAATAAACGTGTGTGAGTGTTAGTCTGGTTGGACAGCCTCTTGTGCCTATAGAACAGCCATCTGATAGTTAAAACGTGCAGGAATCAATAGGTGTCAATACCCTGGTGACTTTTTGTACTAACATAGGAGTCAATAGGTGTCAACATCTCACATGTCCTGACACAGGAGTCAACACAGACTTGACACGCACCTCAGCATGCAGGTGTCAATAGGAGTCAACACGGACTTGACACCCACCTCAACATGCAGCTGTCAATAGGAGTCAACACAGACTTGACACCCACCTCAGTATGCAGGTGTCAATAGGAGTCAACACAGACTTGACACCCACCTCAACATGCAGCTGTCAATAGGAGTCAACACAGACTTGACACACACCTCAACATGCAGCTGTCAATAGGAGTCAACACAGACTTGACACACACCTCAACATGCAGCTGTCAATAGGAGTCAACACAGACTTGACACATACCTCAACATGCAGGTGTCAATAGGAGTCAAAAGGTGTAAATCTACCGTCAATGCGGTAACCACGACAACCTACCGGATCCGCTATACCACGCGGCAGCAGGTAATGGTGTCACATAAACACATTCCGCTTGGCGTGATAATTGAAGACGGAGTGTCTATGATGATAAAAATAGATACAAATTCCTTGCCAAGGAGATACAATATGTCGATCTACGGTCTAGATTTTTACATGGCTGTATGTTGCCACAACAGAGGGCTTTTGTACAGCAAATAACACCAGGATTATCCTTTAGAAATGCTATGATGACGATCTCCTTCTGGTGATCTTTTTTAGTTTATTTCTCACTACATAATACATCTTTAGAAGGGAATGCTTTGATAGTGATTGATGTTGAAGCTAGCGTCATGATCTTCAATGCTGCAATGCTTTGGGTGCCCAGGGCTATGTGGCAGCATTCCTTGTCCCCATACCACCAACCTTTAATGCTGCAACTACCGGCGAGTTACTCACCAGGGCTCTTAAAGGATCATGAGACGTTGGGGCATGACGCCATCATTAAAGGGTTAATCATGTAGAAAAACAACTGCCAGGTTGGTCAGTACTGAGGGGGTGGGTTCCCAGTGGGCACAACATTCTGTCCAACGTTGAATCCACGTTGATCCAACATTGAATCAACATTGACAACCATTTATCAATGTTGATTCAATGTTCTCTGCCCACTGGGTTTGGGAAATGTTGCAGCATGCTGTGGTTGATGTAATCCTTGCATCCCCAGCAGGGGGTGCCGTGTCTGCTGGCCATGTTGAATAACACACTATTGAAACACTGTATTGAACAACACACATATATATCATCAAATCACTTCTTCCTACACACTTTACATGTTTGCCACCCTTTACGTCTGCACACTTTCAGGATTAACACACTCTGAAAAAAAGTGTGTAAAAAAAGTATACAAAAAAGTGTGCTAAATCTTTTAGAATATATCATAGAAATGTTTTTAAGCTGTATGTAATATAATCCAGTTTTTCCATCTTTTTAAAGTCTTCAAATAAATACTGACAATGACTGACTGTGTGTTTGTGTTTCAGGTGAGTCACGTGACATGATGCACCCCACGTGGTCTGCAGGGCAGGATAAGGCGGTATCTTGGTGTGTTTTTCTGAAATACAAACTTCACTATGCTTTAGTACTAGCAGGGCCGTATTCAATGCCCCCATTGAATACAATGTGGCCGTATTCAACGGCCTAAGAAAAGGCTGTCTATCCGTCATTAAATAGCTTAAAATAGAAAATTAACACAAATGCTAACTACATTGCTACCTCTCTGCTGTATTTCACTTGTGGGGGCCGGGGCTTCATGGAATACTGCCCCGGCCCCAACTCGTGAAATACAGCAGAGACGGTATCAATGGGTGTTGTCATTTGTCTATGTATTAGCTATAGCATCGTGTTTAATAGTAAATATTTTGGGCGTATTTTCTGAGACCCAGAAGCGTGAGAATATAAAACTGGGGGGGGGGGGGTATTTTTGGCTGACCTTACCATCGTGGGTGAAGTATAAACGTATGATACACTCCCAAAGGGTGGGTACGATGTATGGATCTCATTGCCGCCAAGTGCTTTACTATACTGTACCCTGTGTATTCAATCATGCATTTATGAATGCTGCCAAGCTGGCGAGTTTACTAACTTGAGCTGCATCCATATATCGTGGGTAATCCTCCACAAGACTTTACATTCTGCACCATAAAGCCAAACAACATCTAACATATATAGCAATAACTGGTCCATGAATGCTTTAGCCTAGGACGGTTGGCAGGCAGCTCTGACCATAAAGGCCCAGTGCCCCTATATATAGCGCTGAGTACCTGTCCCGACTCCACTCCGACTGCCGCTGGAGGGGTACCGAGACCTGCGGGTTTAAGCCAAATCCCTATACTCATGTCTGATACATGACGGGCCTGTATAGGATCATGACGTTTAACATATAAGGTTTCACAATATTCTTCCAGATCCCTTCAGCTTTCAGCTGTTACATGGTGTACTCACGGGTTTAGGATTACAAATGTATATTACTCATACCGCCGATAAACCTGTTTTCTACAACAGAATAATCCAGATTTATTCTCAACAAGCAGCTGTAATCCCCTAAAGCTGTATGTGGGATTAAGGACTAGGGGATTAACCCTGGGTGGGGGTAGGGGGGGGGGCACTTGGTATATGTTGTAGGCTATAAACAGGTGTGCGGCTGCGAAGGGTACTTTTGAGCAAAATCCCCGCACACACCTGTCAAAAGAATGTGAGTGCCCCCCCCCCAGAGGATTAACCCTGGTATGGGGGCATGATGCTTTAATGAGTCATACACTCAGTCTGCATGATGCATTTATGCAGCATAGTACCGACCTTCCAGGAGTGTATCAACCCCATAGGGTCAGCATGATGCAGCAGTGGGGAGGTACTCACCAGGGCTGCATCATGCATCATTTTTTTAACAACAGGGGGTGGTGGTGGGCTTTCACGAGGAGTGCGCAAAATTTATTACATCCCCCCCCCCCCCCCGTTCAACAGATCAAAAATTTTTACCCCCCTCCCTCATGGGACGAAAATTGGCGCAAGCACGGGCCCTTTGGAGGCATAGTAATGCGCAGGCTTTTTGGCTCAAAACAGGTTAAATCTTTTTGACACCCCCCCCCCCCCCCCCGTCCAGGGGTCCAAATTGTCCAGATCACCAGAACCTGAAGGAGACCCTGCCACCGAGATCTCAACCCATGCCATTTTTGTGTCATGATCCACACGACATTACCCGGGGCCCGGAGATCCAAAGATATATGGGCCCAGACTCAAAATGATGGGCTATTGGCTACCGGGCCACTGTTAGTGTATACCCTGTTGTCTCTGGAATGAGAAAATATTTATAAACAGTTTTTCCTGAATAGTACACAATACATTTTCTGGTGCCACACTCCTGGGTATTTTTTTGAACGAGTGAAACGCCAGAAATACACATGATCATTTGATGTGTGGACTGATTTAATCAAGATTCCAGTCGCTCCTGCCCCGTGAGAGGGGCCCAAATAATGTCTGACTCATGGTGCACCTACCTACAGTGCAGCTGCAATTCTGTGAAGTGTAGTACCACCTTAACCCACCAGATGGCGCCCCGGTAGGTGGGCGCTGTGGGCGCCAGTAACCCACAAGTAGCTGTAGATGGGTCAAGCCACTGACTTATGCAGGTATTGACCTGAGAAAGGGCAAAATATAGGATTCAGAATATGTTTAAACCAGGCTATTACATTGAAAGGCATGTATCTTGGGTCCATGGAATGCTTGGCTATACATTCCTAACCCTAATATTCATGTTTTTATCGCGTTGCGAAATTTATCGTCCATATTATGTGTGACACTGTGACGAAAATATAGCAAAATCTGATAAACACCTCTTAAATATATCACAGCTACTTCTAATTTTGTCTACAACCTGCTACAACATGTATGTTTAAGCATACCAGAAAGGGATAACTTGAGTAAAAAAACTTTTTGAGATACACTTTGATGAATTGTGAACATTTGTTGAAAAAAAGTGAATTTCTGCCATATATTCTCAACTTTACCCTAGTTTCTACAAATTGACTCAATTACTCATGAAAATCACTGTGCAAAGTCATGATTATGTCTACCCTTATAAAAATGTATCATCATGTTGCCTAGTTGAATCTACTTTGGGTAGTAGATGCCTCAGTCAAAGCTTATAATAGGGCCTTTTCGTCACGGTGTTACACATGATGTAGTGCTATACATAAAGTTTTTTCACCTTGTCCAAACACATCAAAACATTTTCAAATCAACTCTACATGTACAAAACAGGGCTTGGCTCAGTTCTGAGAATACAATGTATCAAATATCACCCATTTTGTGCATTCATCATGTCCTATAAGCATATTTCTGGCTTTTTTTCAAACTTTCTTAAGAGTGAGTAACCTGGCCAAAAAAAAAAGATTCACCACTGAAGGGCTGAAAACCCATTATTAAATGTGAAAGCAAACATGTTTCCTACAAGTTTAAAACAATAATTTAGGCAGTGCCATGGTTTAAAGTCCAACTGTTTATCATTCACAGAGCTCCTCCAATTCACCTTCAACACCCTAATATAGTCACAGTGTTACACATAATTTAGCGCCATGCATAAAGTTCTCATCTCCTTCAAACACCACTGAGCCTTTTCAAACTATATCTACATCTTAAAAACAGGTCTATCATTTGTCTTAAGTATAGAAAATCAAATTTAATACTGGATATTAACTAAATCTGATGAGAATAATTTTTGCGGTGTAACACCGTGACAAAATGGTGGGTAGCTATCTTTACATAGCTCTCAAGGGTGAGATATTGGTTTTTGGATTGTATCCAAAATGTCCACATAGCTATAGGGCTACATGTTCTGATTGATAAATACCAACACAGAAGCACATAATAGCCAGAAGCCTCAGCAACAAGATCTTGTTTGTCAACCAGAATTTTGTCACGGTGTTACACAAGTATTTCGAGTCTTTAAGATCTGCCATACAGGCACTAGCATTGAGAGAACTGGCAAATTTTCACAACTTGAAGAACAGCAAGGACCATTTTCACTGAATGTTATCAATTTGGACAACAGTTCAATACATCACCGGGTGTCAGACACCTTGAACATCAATACATGACCAAAAATATTGCTAAACCTTTCCATTATTTTGCTGATATTTGCAGATATTTTGAGTTTTTAAAGAATTTCTTAGCAATTTGTTGTTCCTTACCACCTAAAACACCTTAAACTGTGCCTGTGTGAAAGCCAAATCTATGAGTGACCCCCAGCTCTCCACTGTGACACAGTATTAGTTCGCCACAGAAAATTTTGTCACAGTGTTACACGGGGCCCCGATTACCACTAATAGCTTGACACCGATGCATATAGCAACGATACCCATTCAACTACTGGTCAGGATTATCAATAGTCGTTGTGCTAATGACATGAAATAGAAGAAAGAGATATGAAAGTATTTGATAAAAATTGGGAAGTAAAAACAGACATGTAACACCGTGACGAAAATGAGTGTATGCAAATACAGATATGCTGCTTGAGCCTAGGTAATTGAATTTTTCAAAAAAAAATTTAATTCCCAGCATAAGACCCAAATGTTACCTCATCATCAAGGGTAAAATGAATATTCTGTGATATCTGTTCAATTACTATATGGGGGCCCCAAAATAATGACATATATTACATTTATCTGAAAAATATGATACAAAAGTCTACCATGAGTAATATGAAGTAAAGATATCAGGTTAAAACCCCTTGAATCCATTAGCTATATTATAGGCCTAATAGAAAATTTCATTTGGGATTAGTTATAAATGCCCAAATTGTCATGAGACACATATTAAAGGTGCTGTTTTGAGCATTTTTTACGTTTTTCCGGGGATTTTCACCTCTAGGGGGCCATAAAAGAGAAAAAAAATTGTCAATACACAAAAAATTAAAATTCCTAAAAGGATAGGATGTTTTGTCACACATGCCAAAAAATATAGAACATTGATGAACAAGTCTCAATTCTGCAGGAGTATAAGGTTGAAAAGGCCTGAAATCGCCAAACCTACATAAGTCAGCGGCTTGACCCGTCTACTCCCATTGGCTGTGGTCTTCACATTAACATCCTAAATGTGTTTCCTATAGCTTTGTTTGAAGTTTGTATTGTTCTTTCTCCCCCTAAATTCTCAAATTAAAAATACGTGAACTTTCTCTACTGATGGTGACTTTTCAGGGCCGCATGGTGCCTAAGGGGACCTTAAGGAGTGCTCATTTGTTGATTACAAGGGGGTGGTGGGTTTGTTAGGGGGCGGGGGCTTAAAACATGCTGACCCCCCCTGAGGGGGCAGGGCTGGCGCCAGCCCTGGCGAGTAACTCGCTTTACCAGCCCTGGCGAGTAACTCGCGTTACCAGCCCTGGCGAGTAACTCGCGTTACCAGCCCTGGCGAGTAACTCGTGTAACCAGCCCTGGCGAGTAACTCGCCTTACCAGCCCTGGCGAGTAACTCGCCTTACCAGCCCTGGCGAGTAACTCGCGTTACCAGGCCTGGCGAGTAACTCGCCTTACCAGCCCTGGCGAGTAACTCGCGTTACCAGCCCTGGCGAGTAACTCGCGTTACCAGCCTCTAAACAGCACCCGGGACTAGAGCGTTCACAGCTGGTGCAGACCTGGGTTGGAGTACACCAAGAGTACAGCACCACAACGCACCATGCCGCCATTATTAGGGAGTGATCACTTTTTAACAACAGGGGGGGGGCAAAAAATGTTGGACCCCTTGACCGGGGGGAGGGGCAAAAAAATGTGGACCCCTCCTGAGGGCGGGGGGTCAAAATAATTTAACCTGTTTTGAGCCAAAAGCCCGTGCGTTACTATGCTTCAAAGCCGATTTTCAGCCCTGAGGGGCGGGGGGGGGGGGGGTAAAACATTAAAATGTTAACACTTTGAGTGTTTGGATGAGACAAAGATGAGTATAAAGATGGCGTAATACAAACGAGGATAACTGTATACCACAATAAACAATAAAATGATTCTAGATGCAAACATAAAAGAACAATGGTGCAGACAATTACACCAGCTACATGTTTAGATGATGGACGCCGTAGGAGCAGGATCCTGTATCATACCCTCAATTACAGATGGAGAAGAAGTACAGGAAAAAATGAACTATGACATGACACATATCATATGACCTTGGTTTGGCACGTGACCAAACACTGGTTCTCCACTGACACACATACATATAGCACACATATAGCGAAGAAACGGGGGGGGGGCACTTGTTCCCATGATCGACACGCACGGAGATGTTGAGATGTTGGTTCTGCTCCTGGACGTAGCTTGCAGAAGCGTAGGAAGCAAATTTTCATGGGGGGGGTGGGGGGGGGGGGCACTTCAACTAACCTTAAGTATCGGCTTTCATGCATGATGTATCATATACATGCTTACATTGTACTGTAGTATAGGAAAGAGCCCCATTTACTTCTGGCTGGGGGGCCCAGGCCACTCTTCCCCTACTTTTCCCTTTGCAGGAAAGGTAAGGATTGGAAATTGTGTGTATCATTTTACAGATATTACAGATTGTTATTGAGGGGGCCCAAACATATTCAGGCCCCTCCCCCAGTGATGGGGGGGGGGACCCCCTTTACCTGCGCCCCTGGCTTGTTGCTCGTGTCCCTTCTGCCACAGGGAGTCTGGTACCAAGCTGAATCTCACGAGACAGAGCTTCCATGGCCGCCCGCACGGAGAAACCAGAATCATCGTTATAGCAAGATGCTCTAACTTACCCTTTATGAAGCAGTTGTATAGGTTTAACATAACATGTTTTTACTTAGTTTCATAATAATGGTCTGGAGACACGACCAATGTATCGCACAGAAATAGCCAGGACTAAGTAGCGTTAATGTATATTAACATATATACGGCCTTATATAGGGTGTTCAGAGCGGCCTGCCATGGCACAGACAACCAGCAGTTTTGCCCTCTATTTACACTCATGTCTCATTTATGGCTAATTGACACCAAAAAACACAGTTATGTTAACACTATCTGAAAGATATGGTTTCATTTTACACAATGTGTGGTTTCTGCAAAGATTTGTACATTTCCACTTGTGGTTTTATATGAATGAGTAAGTAGAAAGTGGGGAGTGTGTGCTCCCTGTGCAGGCCCACATTTTGGCACTAGTAATTGATAGCTGCCCAGCAACTGCCCTGTACTAGAAAAGATTTCTGGGAGAGGGTATTTGTGCAGTCAATTCCTAAATGATTGGATTGTAATGCTAAGATAAAGGCCTACATTTACATATATCCCACATGTTATATGGACTACCAGATCCAGATCTACAGCAAAATATTTCCTAAAAGTCATGGAATCACCTTTAAAATAGAGGGGCATAAAAACGTGGGATCATACATTTAATTCCCATATTTGTTTACTATCTCCTGTCTGAAGAACAAAGTGATTGGAAAGGAATTGGCCCGCAGATTTACACTTATGTGGATCTACCTTTTCTTAGGAGTAGTACATTCCCTATGTAAGTCACCCTCCACTGCACCTGGATCCCTGCCACTCACACTGTAGCAGGGGAGTGCTATTTCAGGACCAATCCACTGCATGGTTAGACAGAGCTCTCTTGTCCTCCAAAAACGCCTTACTTATTGCAAAGAAAACCCAATTTAACTATGTTCTAGTGGTGGTAGATTCACAATTCTTTCAGAATTCTCTTAGTTAAGATCCTGTCTATCTATCCTGTACAAAAAAGTGCAACTTTTCTGCACTCAATATAAATGGTATGAAGCCCTACCTTATAGTCCACTGTAGGTGAGTATACAGCTGCAGCCCGTGGTACCACACCCGGGATACCTGCAGCATGTACCGTACACCTTAATGACGCTAACACGGAGACATGGAAACCACCTGGTGGCAACAAAAGTGTCAAAATACAACAAATATAAATAAACAAGGAATAGCCACAATGTTAACCTTGTTTATTTGGTGTCATAATGCATCAGTACAGGGGTGTTAATATGTAACCATGACAACGGTCTAGATCTGGTTTCTACACGTGGCCAATTTTACAACAGTTGTTACTATTAACTTGTTACTATTGCTACAATAAACATATTCTCTAGATCTATACAATTTACCGTCTAGGGGGATAATAGTGGTTTAATTTGAGTAGATAGTACCAATTTGTGGCAATCAGGAAAATTACGTGCTGGATGATATTGGGGAATTTTTTTTCTGACCTGACTTTAGAAGGTCCACTGTACATACAGTGCATGATGATATTGGTTCAAATAGGACATTTCAATAATTTAAGAACAAACGCCCTAGGCCTTGAACTAAACTCGTATGCAGCTCGTGGACTATGGAGATGCGTCTTGGTGTCACTTACACAATGTGTTGATGGCGGTGTACACAGTGCTATCAGTGTGACGTGTCTGTGTGTGTGTGTGTGTGTGTGTGTGTGTGTGTATGTGTGTATGTGTGTGTGTGTGTGTGTGTGTGTGTGTGTGTGTGTACTACTGTTTGGGTGTGGACCACCAAATTCGACATGGCGACATGGCTATTTCTTACAATCGACAATCGACATAAGGCCTAGTGACATGTGACATGAGACCCAAAAAACATAGTGACAAGCGACATGAGCAATTCTTAAAATCGACATGGGACATGGGCATTATCAAGCGATATTAACATGCGACATGGCCATTTTTTAAGATCGACATTCGACATGGGGACCCCCAGCCAGAGCCCCCTACTGTGTACAGCATGTGGAGTGTATATAGTACCGTAAAACCTCGCGTAAAAGCCTAACTCGCGTATAAGCTGCATCCTGACCTTTGGGCGATCCTATAAGCCACACCAGTGATCTGAGTATGGTGAGTTTTGTACTATATTATAATAGCAAAAACCTCACTTATAAGCCGCATTCCGACTCTGTGCTGCACCTGCCATCTGATTCACGTACTAGCCGCGGCCTATACGCGAGGTTTTACGGTAACCTAAGGCAACTTGTTCCAGGGAATAACATATCTATGCTAGCCAAGAGATCTTGTGAAATTTTACAACATAGCTTGTTCCTGGCAATCTATGTTGTGTGGGCATCTGGTCACTGTCTAAATCTCACGAGAGATTTCGAGCTCAGAACTTACATGGCCGCTAACACGGGGCCACCCGAGTTATAGCTAATTATCATTATGGGCCACTGGTGAAATAGATTCTAGACCAATGAAATAATCCCTTCCCTTCACTGCGGTATCTCGCGGTACCAGCTTAAGTAATGGCTGCGCCCACAGGGCAATATGCTTGACCCCTATGAGATTGCCTACAGCAGGTTTCTGTGCGTACCCTGGTGGTAAGATTCAACACCACCCAGAGGCAGTTAGCCCTGGTGAGGTTTAGCAAATATTGGATGTTAATAAATACCCATGTCCAATCATGTTACCATGTCCCGTCATGTCACATGGACCCATGTCACCAAGGTTACCATGTCCCGTCATGTCACAAGGACCCTTGTCACCAAGGTTAGCATGTATAATAAAATGCTACAGACCCCATTAATATGGGTTCTCAATGTGTACAATATAGATGTAACTCATTCATGAGTTCATGAAGTGCTTGTTATTTTACTTCACTAAGGAGTCCATGTATTATAACCAAACAAAACCAAACAGCCCGGGGCTACTCCATGTAAATACTTTCCTATAATATACAATGCAGCCTGAGCCAATCTGCCTCATATAATAACAATAACCTAGGTATACCACCTGAGGGTATCTAACCCTTTAAGGGCAACTCGACGCCTCCGGACACCATGTTTATTTCTTATCTTGCTGAGGTTTGGTGAGGCACCTAACGGCACTGCATTGATGCATCATGCCGGCCACCCGGGAGTGTATCAAACCCATATAGAGTTGGGGGCAGCCGGGAGTGTATCAACCCGTGTAGAGTTGGGGGCAGCCGGGAGTGTATCAACCCGTGTAGAGTTGGGGGCAGCCGGGAGTGTATCAACCCGTGTAGAGTTGGGGGCAGCCGGGAGTGTATCATCCCCGTGTTGGGGGCAGCCGGGAGTGTATCAGCCCCCGTGTAGAGTTGGAGGCAGCCGGGAGTGTATCATCCCCGTGTAGAGGCAGCCGGGAGTGCATCAACCCGTGTACAGTTGGGGGCAGCCGGGAGTGCATCAACCCGTGTACAGTTGGAGGCAGCCGGGAGTGTATCAGCCCGTGTAGAGTTGGAGGCAGCCGGGAGTGTATCAGCCCGTGTTGGAGGCAGCCGGGAGTGTATCAACCCATATAGAGTTGGGGGCAGCCGGGAGTGTATCAGCCCGTGTAGAGTTGGAGGCAGCCGGGAGTGTATCAGCCCGTGTTGGAGGCAGCCGGGAGTGCATCAACCCGTGTAGAGTTGGGGGCAGCCGGGAGTGTATCAGCCCGTGTTGGAGGCAGCCGGGAGTGTATCAGCCCGTGTTGGAGGCAGCCGGGAGTGTATCAACCCGTGTAGAGTTGGGGGCAGCCGGGAGTGTATCAGCCCGTGTAGAGTTGGGGGCAGCCGGGAGTGTATCAGCCCGTGTAGAGTTGGAGGCAGCCGGGAGTGTATCATCCCCGTGTTGGAGGCAGCCGGGAGTGCATCAACCCCGTGTAGAGTTGGGGGCAGCCGGGAGTGTATCAGCCCGTGTAGAGTTGGGGGCAGCCGGGAGTGTATCATCCCCGTGTTGGGGGCAGCCGGGAGTGCATCAACCCCGTGTAGAGTTGGGGGCAGCCGGGAGTGTATCATCCCCGTGTTGGAGGCAGCCGGGAGTGTATCATCCCCGTGTTGGGGGCAGCCGGGAGTGTATCATCCCCGTGTTGGGGGCAGCCGGGAGTGTATCAGCCCGAGTAGAGTTTGGGTCAGCAGTGGCGAGCTACTCACCTCTGCTGCATCCATGCATCATGACGCACAGTGCATTAACCATTAAGGACGACATGTCAATAAAGATGACATTCGTCGTCATAATGCAGCAATGCCGCCCCGGCGAGTAACTCGTCAGTGGTGCATCGATGCATCATGGCGACCCTACAGGAGTGTCTCAACTGCTGGATGCTTGAATGCAGCACCGGAGAGTAATGATTCATGCATCATGACGACCAAGGGCACGATGCATCAATGCATTATGCCGCCCTTAAAGGGTTAGATTAAGACCCTGTGCTGCCACTACTGGTTAATAGTCTGAGTCAGCTCTAAGTGGCTGATGAGGCTGGGCGGGGGTCACATACAGAACCACATACAGGATGTTATTGTAGACCTTACATACACAGCTATACATATTATGCTGTAGATATGTACGTCTTTTATCGGTAACAATGTCTCTGTAAGGCCCTGTGCACTCTGTACACAGCCCCCTCCCTACACACACTACAATACACAATACACCAAACTGACATCAATAACACATCTACTACATGGGTGTGGATTACATGGATTAGGAGCGGCCATTTTGTTTATAGCTGGCGGTAGGGGATATAGGAGGATTTCTGCATTCATAAGCGTGGCAAATTCTTTCTCAGGAGAGGGGTCCGAACTCTGTCTGCCCCCCCCTTGCAGTATCACATTTTCCATAGCAGACCCCTTTTAGCTACATAGTAATGCATCTAGGCCTATTTGCTAAAATGGCATGAACTTGGGATAATCTCCAGTCCCTCTAGGGACTTCTATAGGCAACATATTTCTTTTTTGATTTTGATCAGTAGAAATAAATTTTATGACGGAAAAAGCCATGATGCATGAATGTACTGTGCGAACAAAGGGCATGATGCATGAATGCACTGTACGTCTGTACAAAGGGCATGATGCATGAATGCACTGTACGTCTGTACAAAGGGCATGATGCGTGAATGCACTGTCCGTACAGTACGAGAACAGCGGCACGTGATGTGAGGGTGTCATTTACGGCGTGTCCATGACACACAGTCATGATGACGGCAATCTACTCAAGTAACCCTGTATAAGGGCAGACCGGGGCTTTGTCAGCCTAGTGCATATACACAGCACTGGCACTGTCCATGCATGATGCCCATCCTACAAAGGGTCGGCAAGATGCATGGACACCGTGCAGATGAGTTTGTTGACAGAGCTGCATTTGTGCATGATGCTGACAGAAAATGGAGTACATGGAGCGTGGTGGCACCATGCGGTCCTTACAGGGTTAACGGCCTGTTTTATGAGTAAATGTTGCCACTAGTGGTTGTTACCTTATTGCTGCTGATATTGGACTCTGATGAAGATACAGTCCTCCGCGACTCCACCAAACTCTACATGAGGGTCCTTGGTAAGGAACAAAATGGTCGCCCTACCCCAGTCCCTTATATGTACCCCAGTAGGGGAAGTAACAAAATGGCCGCCATACACACAGTCCCTTATATGTACCCCAGTAGGGGAAGTAACAAAATGGCCGCCAAACACACAGTCCCCTATATGGCCACCCTGCCCCAGTCCCTTATATGTACCCCAGCAGGGGAAGTAACAAAATGGCCGCCATACCCCAGTCCCTTATATGTACCCCAGTAGGTGAAGTAACAAAATGGCCGCCATACACACAGTCCCTTATATGTACCCCAGTAGGGGAAGTAACAAAATGGCCGCCAAACACACAGTCCCCTATATGGCCACCCTGCCCCAGTCCCTTATATGTACCCCAGCAGGGGAAGTAACAAAATGGCCGCCATACCCCAGTCCCTTATATGTACCCCAGTAGGTGAAGTAACAAAATGGCCGCCAAACACACAGTCCCCTGTATGGCCACCCTGCCCCAGTCCCTTATATGTACCCCAGTAGGTGAAGTAACAAAATGGCCGCCACACCAACAGTCCCTTATATGTACCCCAGTAGGGGAAGTAACAAAATGGCCGCCATACCCCAGTCCCTTATATGTACCCCAGTAGTGGAAGTAACAAAATGGCCGCCAAACACACAGTCCTTTATATATACCCCAGTAGGGGAAGTAACAAAATGGCTGCCCTACCCCAGTCCCCTATATGTACCCCAGTAGTGGAAGTAACAAAATGGCCGCCATACCAACAGTCCCTTATATGTACCCCAGTAGGGGAAGTAACAAAATGGCTGCCAAACACACAGTCCTTTATATGTACCCCAGTAGGGGAAGTAACAAAATGGCTGCCCTACCCCAGTCCCCTATATGTACCCCAGTAGTGGAAGTAACAAAATGGCCGCCACACCAACAGTCCCTTATATGTACCCCAGTAGGGGAAGTAACAAAATGGCCGCCAAACACACAGTCCCCTATATGTACCTCAGTAAGATAAGTTAACAAAATGGCCACCATACCCCAGTCCCTTATATGTACCTCAGTAGGCTAAGGTAACAAAATGGCCGCCAAACACACAGTCCCCTATATGTACCTCAGTAAGGTAAGTTAACAAAATGGCCACCATACCCCAGTCCCCTATATGTACCTTAGTAAGGTAAGTTAACAAAATGGCCGCCAAACACACAGTCCCCTATATGTACCTCAGTAAGGTAAGTTAACAAAATGGCCGCCAAACACACAGTCCCCTATATGTACCTCAGTAAGGTAAGTTAACAAAATGGCCACCATACCCTAGTCCCTTATATGTACCTCAGTAGGCTAAGGTAACAAAATGGCCGCCACACCCCAGTCCCTTATATGTACCCCAGTAGTGGAAGTAACAAAATGGCCGCCCTACCCAAGTCCCTTATATGTACCCCAGTAGTGGAAGTAACAAAATGGCCGCCCTACCCCAGTCCCTTATATATACCCCAGTAGTGGAAGTAACAAAATGGCCGCCACACCAACAGTCTCTTATATGTACCCCAGTAGGGGAAGTAACAAAATGGCCGCCCTACCCCAGTCCCCTACACGTACAGGCAGCATGACCCAGTGTGTGAGTGGAGGGTCGCGGGTTTAATGAAGCCTGTCTGTGTCTGGTTGTGGTGGTTCCCCATCACAAGCCGCCCCCTGGTGGCACTCTGACAGAACCGGAAGTAGCGTTTAGCAGGGCATTATGGGGCATTATGGGTGCTGTAAAGAGTGTGCTTGTACCCGGCATACGGGAGGTGGTAATGTAGACTGTACTGAGACTACTCAGAGCACAAGCCAATGTAAAGGGACACTCAGGGGCTATATCTACAATAGGTTTAGCTGAAAGGATGAATATAATGACAATATGGGAAAACCATTTTCAACAGTAAAACTTGTACCTTGGTAGTGTGTTGATATAATGCATGATAGGGACTGTAGCAGGAGGGAAAAACATGTATGATTACCCACTCAACATTCCACATCTCTTTTCTCAGCTTACCCGAGTGGCTCGTTCAAGCCTCAATGTTCATAGACTACAGTACTACACAGACTACAGTACTACAGTACCCTCAGTACTTACAGACTACAACACTACAGTACCCTCAGTGCTCACAGACTACAATACTACAGTACCCTCAGTACCCACAGACTACAATACTACAGTACCCTCAGTACTTACAGACTACAATACTGCTGTACCCTCAGTACTTACAGACTACAACACTACAGTACCCGCAGTACTCACAGACTACAGTACCCTCAGTACTTACAGACTACAACACTACAGTACCCGCAGTACACACAGACTACAATACTACAGTACCCTCAGTACTTACAGACTACAACACTGCTGTACCCTCAGTACTTACAGACTACAATACTACAGTACCCTCAGTACTTACAGACTACAATACTACAGTACCCTCAGTACTTACAGACTACAATACTGCTGTACCCTCAGTACTTACAGACTACAACACTACAGTACCCGCAGTACTCACAGACTACAACACTACAGTACCCTCAGTGATACTTACAGACTACAATACTACAGTACCCTCAGTACTCACAGACTACAATACTACACTACCCTCAGTACTTACAGACTACAACACTGCTGTACCCTCAGTACTTACAGACTACAACACTACAGTACCCTCAGTGATACTCACAGACTACAACACTACAGTACCCTCAGTACTCACAGACTACAATACTACAGTACCCTCAGTACTTACAGACTACAATACTACAGTACCCTCAGTACTTACAGACTACAACACTGCTGTACCCTCAATACTTACAGACTACAATACTACAGTACCCTCAGTACTTACAGACTACAACACTACAGTACCCTCAGTGATACTCACAGACTACAACACTGCTGTACCCTCAGTACTTACAGACTACAATACTACAGTACCCTCAGTACTTACAGACTACAACACTACAGTACCCTCAGTACTCACAGACTACAATACTACAGTACCCTCAGTACTTACAGACTACAATACTACAGTACCCTCAGTACTTACAGACTACAATACTACAGTACCCTCAGTACTTACAGACTACAACACTACAGTACCCTCAGTGATACTCACAGACTACAACACTGCTGTACCCTCAGTACTTACAGACTACAATACTACAGTACCCTCAGTACTCACAGACTACAGTACCCTCAGTACTTACAGACTACAATACTACAGTACCCTCAGTGATACTTACAGACTACAACACTACAGTACCCTCAGTACTCACAGACTACAACACTACAGTACCCTCAGTACTCACAGACTACAATACTACAGTACCCTCAGTACTTACAGACTACAACACTACAGTACCCTCAGTACTTACAGACTACAACACTGCTGTACCCTCAGTGATACTTACAGACTACAACACTACAGTACCCTCAGTACTCACAGACTACAACACTACAGTACCCTCAGTACTCACAGACTACAATACTACAGTACCCTCAGTACTTACAGACTACAACACTACAGTACCCTCAGTACTCACAGACTACAACACTACAGTACCCTCAGTACTCACAGACTACAATACTACAGTACCCTCAGTACTTACAGACTACAACACTACAGTACCCTCAGTACCCACAGACTACAATACTACAGTACCCTCAGTACTTACAGACTACAACACTACAGTACCCTCAGTACTTACAGACTGCTGTACCCTCAGTACTCACAGACTACAGTACCCTCAGTACTCACAGACTACAACACTACAGTACCCTCAGTACTTACAGACTACAGTACCCTCAGTACTCACAGACTACAATACTACACTACCCTCAGTACTTACAGACTACAGTACCCTCAGTACTCACAGACTACAATACTACACTACCCTCAGTACTTACAGACTACAGTACCCTCAGTACTCACAGACTACAGTACCCTCAGTACTCACAGACTACAGTACCCTCAGTACTCACAGACTACAGTACCCTCAGTACTCACAGACTACAACACTGCTGTACCCTCAGTACTTACAGACTACAATACTACAGTACCCTCAGTACTTACAGACTACAATACTACAGTACCCTCAGTACTTACAGACTACAATACAACAGTACCCTCAGTGCTTACAGACTACAACACTACAGTACCCTCAGTACTCACAGACTACAACACTACAGTACCCTCAGTACTTACAGACTACAATACTACAGTACCCTCAGTACTCACAGACTACAACACTACAGTACCCTCAGTACTTACAGACTACAACACTACAGTACCCTCAGTACTTACAGACTACAATACTACAGTACCCTCAGTACTTACAGACTACAGTACCCTCAGTACTCACAGACTACAATACTACAGTACCCTCAGTACCTACAGACTACAACACTACAGTACCCTCAGTACTCACAGACTACAGTACCCTCAGTACTTACAGACTACAGTACCCTCAGTACTCACAGACTACAACACTACAGTACCCTCAGTACTTACAGACTACAACACTACAGTACCCTCAGTACCTACAGACTACAATACTACAGTACCCTCAGTACTTACAGACTACAACACTACAGTACCCTCAGTACTTACAGACTACAACACTGCTGTACCCTCAGTACTTACAGACTAAAACACTGCTGTACCCTCAGTACTTACAGACAACAACACTACAGTACCCTCAGTACTCACAGACTACAACACTACAGTACCCTCAGTACTCACAGACTACAGTACCCTCAGTACTCACAGACTACAACACTACAGTACCCTCAGTACTCACAGACTACAACACCCTCAGTACTCACAGACTACAACACCCTCAGTACTCACAGACTACAACACTACAGTACCCTCAGTACTTACAGACTGCTGTACCCTCAGTACTCACAGACTACAACACTACAGTACCCTCAGTACTCACAGACTACAGTACCCTCAGTACTCACAGACTACAGTACCCTCAGTACTCACAGACTACAACACTACAGTACCCTCAGTACTTACAGACTACAATACTACACTACCCTCAATACTTACAGACTACAACACTACAGTACCCTCAGTACTTACAGACTGCTGTACCCTCAGTACTCACAGACTACAACACTACAGTACCCTCAATACTTACAGACTACAATACTACAGTACCCTCAATACTCACAGACTACAATACTACAGTACCCTCAGTACCCACAGACTACAATACTACAGTACCCTCAGTACTTACAGACTACAATACTACAGTACCCTCAGTACTCACAGACTACAGTACCCTCAGTACTTACAGACTACAACACTGCTGTACCCTCAATACTTACAGACTACAATACTACAGTACCCTCAGTACTTACAGACTACAATACTACACTACCCTCAGTACTTACAGACTACAGTACCCTCAGTACTCACAGACTACAGTACCCTCAGTACTCACAGACTACAATACTACAGTACCCTCAGTACTCACAGACTACAGTACCCTCAGTACTTACAGACTACAACACTACAGTACCCTCAGTACTTACAGACTACAACACTACAGTACCCTCAGTACTTACAGACTACAATACTACAGTACCCTCAGTACTCACAGACTACAGTACCCTCAGTACTCACAGACTACAACACTGCTGTACCCTCAGTACTTACAGACTACAACACTACAGTACCCTCAGTACTTACAGACTACAACACTACAGTACCCTCAATACTCACAGACTACAACACTACAGTACCCTCAATACTCACAGACTACAACACTACAGTACCCTCAGTACTTACAGACTACAATACTACAGTACCCTCAGTACTCACAGACTACAGTACCCTCAGTACTCACAGACTACAACACTACAGTACCCTCAATACTCACAGACTACAACACTACAGTACCCTCAATACTCACAGACTACAACACTACAGTACCCTCAGTACTTACAGACTACAACACTACAGTACCCTCAGTACTTACAGACTACAACACTACAGTACCCTCAGTACTTACAGACTACAACACTACAGTACCCTCAGTACTTACAGACTACAATACTACAGTACCCTCAGTACCCACAGACTACAATACTACAGTACCCTCAGTACTTACAGACTACAATACTACAGTACCCTCAGTACTCACAGACTACAACACTACAGTACCCTCAGTGATACTCACAGACTACAACACTGCAGTACCCTCAGTACTTACAGACTACAACACTACAGTACCCTCAGTACTCACAGACTACAATACTACAGTACCCTCAGTACCCACAGACTACAGTACCCTCAGTACCCACAGACTACAATACTACAGTACCCTCAGTACTTACAGACTACAACACTACAGTACCCTCAGTACTTACAGACTACAACACTACAGTACCCTCAGTACTTACAGACTACAACACTACAGTACCCTCAGTACTTACAGACTACAACACTACAGTACCCTCAATACTTACAGACTACAATACTACAGTACCCTCAGTACTTACAGACTACAACACTACAGTACCCTCAGTACTTACAGACTACAGTACCCTCAGTACTCACAGACTACAGTACCCTCAGTACTCACAGACTACAATACTACAGTACCCTCAGTACTCACAGACTACAGTACCCTCAGTACTCACAGACTACAGTACCCTCAGTACTTATAGACTACAATACTACAGTACCCTCAGTACTTACAGACTACAACACTACAGTACCCTCAGTACTCACAGACTACAATACTACAGTACCCTCAGTACTTACAGACTACAACACTACAGTACCCTCAGTACCCACAGACTACAATACTACAGTACCCTCAGTACTCACAGACTACAGTACCCTCAGTACCCACAGACTACAATACTACAGTACCCTCAGTACTTACAGACTGCTGTACCCTCAGTACTCACAGACTACAATACTACAGTACCCTCAGTACTCACAGACTACAACACTACAGTACCCTCAGTACCCACAGACTACAATACTACAGTACCCTCAGTACTTACAGACTACAATACTACAGTACCCTCAGTACTCACAGACTACAGTACCCTCAGTACTTACAGACTACAACACTACAGTACCCTCAGTACTTACAGACTACAACACTACAGTACCCTCAGTACTTACAAACTACAGTACCCTCAGTACTCACAGACTACAACACTACAGTACCCTCAATACTTACAGACTACAATACTACAGTACCCTCAGTACTCACAGACTACAACACTACAGTACCCTCAATACTTACAGACTACAACACTACAGTACCCTCAGTACTCACAGACTACAACACTGCTGTACCCTCAGTACTCACAGACTACAACACTACAGTACCCTCAGTACTTACAGACTACAACACTGCTGTACCCTCAGTACTTACAGACTACAACACTACAGTACCCTCAGTACTTACAGACTACAACACTACAGTACCCTCAATACTTACAGACTACAATACTACAGTACCCTCAGTACTTACAGACTACAACACTACAGTACCCTCAGTACTTACAGACTGCTGTACCCTCAGTACTCACAGACTACAGTACCCTCAGTACTCACAGACTACAACACTACAGTACCCTCAGTACTTACAGACTACAACACTACAGTACCCTCAGTACTTACAGACTACAACACTACAGTACCCTCAGTACTTACAGACTACAGTACCCTCAGTACTTACAGACTACAACACTGCTGTACCCTCAGTACTTACAGACTACAACACTACAGTACCCTCAGTACTTACAGACTACAACACTACAGTACCCTCAGTACTTACAGACTACAACACTACAGTACCCTCAGTACTTACAGACTACAGTACCCTCGGTACTTACAGACTACAATACTACAGTACCCTCAGTACTTACAGACTACAACACTGCTGTACCCTCAGTACTTACAGACTACAATACTACAGTACCCTCAGTACTCACAGACTACAACACTACAGTACCCTCAGTACTCACAGACTACAATACTACAGTACCCTCAGTACTTACAGACTACAACACTACAGTACCCTCAGTACTTACAGACTACAACACTACAGTACCCTCAGTACTCACAGACTACAACACTGCTGTACCCTCAGTACTTACAGACTACAATACTACACTACCCTCAGTACTTACAGACTACAGTACCCTCAGTACTCACAGACTACAACACTACAGTACCCTCAGTACTTACAGACTACAACACTACAGTACCCTCAGTACTTACAGACTACAACACTACAGTACCCTCAGTACTTACAGACTACAATACTACAGTACCCTCAGTACTTATAGACTACAACACTACAGTACCCTCAGTGATACTCACAGACTACAACACTGCTGTACCCTCAGTGATACTTACAGACTACAATACTACAGTACCCTCAGTACTTACAGACTACAACACTACTGTACCCTCAGTACTCACAGACTACAACACTACAGTACCCTCAGTACTTACAGACTACAACACTACACTACCCTCAGTACTTACAGACTACAACACTACAGTACCCTCAGTACTTACAGACTACAACACTACAGTACCCTCAGTACTTACAGACTACAATACTACAGTACCCTCAGTACTCACAGACTACAACACTACAGTACCCTCAGTACTTACAGACTACAATACTACAGTACCCTCAGTACTTACAGACTACAACACTACAGTACCCTCAGTACTCACAGACTACAACACTACAGTACCCTCAGTACTTATAGACTACAACACTACAGTACCCTCAGTACTCACAGACTACAGTACCCTCAGTACTTACAGACTACAACACTGCTGTACCCTCAGTACTTACAGACTACAATACTACAGTACCCTCAGTACTTACAGACTACAACACTACACTACCCTCAATACTTACAGACTACAACACTACAGTACCCTCAGTACTTACAGACTACAACACTACACTACCCTCAATACTTACAGACTACAACACTACAGTACCCTCAGTGATACTCACAGACTACAACACTGCTGTACCCTCAGTACTTACAGACTACAACACTACAGTACCCTCAGTGATACTCACAGACTACAACACTACAGTACCCTCAGTACTCACAGACTACAACACTACAGTACCCTCAGTACTTACAGACTACAATACTACAGTACCCTCAGTACTTATAGACTACAATACTACAGTACCCTCAGTACTCACAGACTACAATACTACAGTACCCTCGGTACTTACAGACTACAACACTGCTGTACCCTCAGTACTCACAGACTACAACACTACAGTACCCTCAGTGATACTCACAGACTACAACACTACAGTACCCTCAGTACTCACAGACTACAATACTACAGTACCCTCAGTACTTACAGACTACAATACTACAGTACCCTCAGTACACACAGACTACAACACTACAGTACCCTCAGTACTTACAGACTACAATACTACACTACCCTCAGTACTTACAGACTACAACACTACACTACCCTCAATACTTACAGACTACAACACTACAGTACCCTCAGTACTCACAGACTACAACACTACAGTACCCTCAGTACTTACAGACTACAACACTACAGTACCCGCAGTACTCACAGACTACAATACTACACTACCCTCAGTACTTACAGACTACAACACTACACTACCCTCAATACTTACAGACTACAACACTACAGTACCCTCAGTACTTACAGACTACAACACTACACTACCCTCAATACTTACAGACTACAACACTACAGTACCCTCAGTGATACTCACAGACTACAACACTGCTGTACCCTCAGTACTTACAGACTACAACACTACAGTACCCTCAGTGATACTCACAGACTACAACACTACAGTACCCTCAGTACTCACAGACTACAACACTACAGTACCCTCAGTACTTACAGACTACAACACTACAGTACCCTCAGTACTTACAGACTACAACACTGCTGTACCCTCAGTGATATTCACAGACTACAACACTGCTGTACCCTCAGTGATACTCACAGACTACAATACTACAGTACCCTCAGTGCTTATTCAAGACAGGCTTTTATTCAAGAAACTATTTCTAGTACTGACACAGGTTCCAGTAGCGCTGTACTCTCAGCCCTTCTTCACGACGGCTGCATACTTCAAAATGAGGCATTAAGTGGTACATGGTGGGTGAGACGGTGGTGTGGGGAGGTATATGCCTCCCCGGGTAAGTCTCCATGTCGGCTTCCCCGTGTTTACTACATCCGCTGGCGGGACACCCTATACATATATACAGATGTACACACACACACACAGAGCAGCTCAAACCCCCAGCTCCAGACACACACACATATATACACACACACACACACAGCAGCTCCAGCCCCTAGCACCAGACAGGAAGATTACAAGCTCCACGACCTACTTAGGTAACACATCACTCCATGCTTCATGTCTCACACAGCAGAACAGGCTCCGTGACCTACTTGGTAATGAGTCACTCAGTGACCTACTTGGTAATGAGTCAGTCAGTGACCTACTTGGTAATGAGTCACTCAGTGACCTACTTCGTAATGAGTCACTCAGTGACCTACTTAGTAATGAGTCACTCAGTGACCTACTTGGTAATGAGTCACTCAGTGACCTACTTGGTAATGAGTCACTCGCTGCTTGATGTCTTACACATAAGTTTTCCTGATGCTATCAGCTGCACATTTACCCCAAATTTCCCTGTCATTAGATTTAGTTTCTTTATCAATTGCCCCAGATTTAGTATTTTTTAAACATATTAGCTACCCTAGATTTAGCGTCTTCACTACATATCAGCTTCCCTAGATTCAGTATATTTATCAGGGCCTACATATAAACTGTCCTAAATCTAGTTACTTTATTACATATTAGTCACCCTAGATTGAGTATCTTCATATTTATTGTCCTTGAATATACCAGCTGCCACACATTCTATTACAATATAGGAAATGTCCATGTCGATCTGTAAATTTTAAGAAATGCAGTCATTATCGTTTAAAGGGATTTAAATGACTCGCAATTCGGCATATAAATTCTCTCAAAGGGGGTGTGGTCGGCTTATAAGCAAGGTTAGCTTATCAGAGAGGTCTTTGGTAAGCTCCAACAATGGCTATGTGGCATGGGTATAGACCCATCACATGGCCTGTGTGGTATGTGCTCAGTCAGCAGACATCCTTTGTGTGTTCTTGTCCTTCTTCTGATCCTACATCTGCTGCTGCCCTCCTCTGTACAGCAATACTGCCCTGTCAGTCAGTGTGTGCTGCTTGTCAGTGACATTGTACCATGACAGATCAACACCACCCCGCCCCATCAGTTACCGTCCCCACCCCCGGGGGGAGGAGGGGGAGAGACTTGGTATATTTTGTACAGGTGTGCGGCTGGGAAGGGTACTTTTTGTGCAAAATCCCCCTCACCAAGGGTCAATTTTCACCAAAATCACCTTCACCAAGGGTAAACTTTCGGAGATTTCAACAAAATCCCCCCGAAAAAGGGTCACTTTTGACCAAAATTCTTACACCAAGGCTGGCTCCTCATGGAGCATTGCTAAAACCTAGGCACTTTTGTCCAAAATGCCCCTCAGCAAGGGTCACTTCTGACCAAAATGCCCCTCACCAAGGGTAAGGGTTGTCAAAGGGACAGCCGCACACCCGTGTAAAAAAAAAATTGAGTGCCCCCCCCCCCCGGGTCCCCCCTCACATGGCGCTACACACCTTTAGTAACCCTGTAAGGGCCGCATCCTGCCTCAGGGTCATGTTCATTTGTTGTCAACGCTGACACCACGACCAGAGTTACTTGCCGCTGCTTCATTGGTGTATCACGACAACCCTTCCAGTAGCATCAACCAGTAGGGTCTTCATGATTCAGCACCAGCAGACTACTTGTCAGTGCTTCATTCATGCATCATGCCAACAAAATAGTGCACTTTGCTGACCTTAGAAGGTTAACTACATTGATAATCTAAATGCTCTGGGTCTTAGTCTGTAGTGGCTATCCCAGGTTAGTCATAGGGATATTGGTCAGAGCGAGGAACTGCTATTCAAAAATGACTATCTAAAGGCAAAACAAAAAATGGCTTAGTACGGTGGCCATCAAGGCTCACCAAAAAAAAAAATCACTATTTATAAATAAAATTTTCACTTTTCTGGGCCATTCAAGCAATTTCTCAAAATAGTGGGGTTTTTTTTTGGTGTCAACATCAAAAATTCTTGTTGTCAACTGTCAACATTGGCCGATGAGGCTCGTAAAAAACCAGTTGACAGTTGACAGCAAGAATTCTCGATGATAACAGCAAAAAGAAAAGCACTATTCTGAGAAATTCAATGGAGAAATGTGAAGAAAAAAAGACATGTTTTTTTTTTAGTGAGATTCCTCGGCCAATGCTGAAAGTCGACAGCAATTTTTTTTGAGGTTGACAGCAAAAAAATAAAAAACCTTTTAGAGAAATTGCTTGAACGGCCCAGAAAGGTGAAAAAATCGTTGAAACTAAAATAGTGATATTTTTCAGGGGTGAGCCGTGACGGCCACCGTAGCTATGGTTAAATACTCATAGAAAAGGAGTGACTCAGTTGGGTTGGGCACTACTAACTATATCTGATGGTATTAATTAACTATGTTTGGTTGTATAAGGAGCCAAAAACTGACTAACTAGGTTCATCTATCTATTGACTAAGTTCTTGAGTTCAAAAATTACCTGTGTGCTACACTCTGTTGTCATTAAAGGGTTAACTAGTGACCTCTGCTGCCCTCAGAGGGTAAACTATAGTTTAGATAAGCACCACGTGGCCAGCCCCTGCTGGTGTTGTGGTACCCCCCCCTCCCTAAAGCTGACGTAGGCTTCTCATAACCCACCCTACTCCCTGACCTCTCCCTGCCACATCTACAGCCTCCAGTCCACCCGGAACCCTGACACAACTAGGTAAGGGTCCTGTACAGACTCCTGCCACCACTAGGTAAGGTTCCTGGTGGTACCTGGTCCTGTACAGACTCCTGCCACAACTAGGTGAGGGTCCTGGCGGTACCTAGTCCTGTACAGACTCCTGCCACAACTAGGTAAGGGTCCTGGTGGTACCTAGTCCTGTACAGACTCCTGCCACAGCTAGGTAAGGGTCCTGGCGGTACCTAGTCCTGTACAGACTCCTGCCACAGCTAGGTAAGGGTCCTGGTTGTGCCTAGTCCTGTACAGACTCCTGCCACAACCAGGTAAGGGTCCTGGTGGTACCTAGTCCTGTACAGACTCCTGCCACAGCTAGGTAAGGGTCCTGGTGGTACCTAGTCCTGTACAGACTCCTGCCCCAGCTAGGTAAGGGTCCTGGTTGTGCCTAGTCCTGTACAGACTCCTGCCACAATTAGGTTAGGGTCCTGGCGGTACCTAGTCCTGTACAGACTCCTGCCACAGCTAGGTAAGGGTCCTGATGGTACCTAGTCCTGTACATACTCCTGCCACAACTAGGTAAGGGTCCTGATGGTACCTAGTCCTGTACAGACTCCTGCTGCAGCAGGGTGCACTATCTAGGTGAAGATGCGGGGGTTTCCCCTTACATGGCTGTAAGAAGGTCTAGACCCTACACAGCAGCATGGACCGTCAGTTAAACTAACTAACTACTAAACTACCCCTGAACCCTCCTCTACACTCCCTGATCTAAAAGTAGATGTAGACAGCCAGGAATAGCATTACTCACCAGTATATACTGCTACCCCTCAGCCCTACTCACCACTCCCTCAGCCACTCACAGCTACACCAGAGCAGCTCACAGCCTAATACTCACAGCTAGACGCACTGCCTGGTGAGCTGCTCCAAGGAAATGAAAATGCTTGGAGAAGCGGGGACAAAGAAATAGATACAGAGGCAGACAGGGAGAGGCAGGGAGAGTCAATGAGAGTCAATGAGAGACAGGGGGAGACAGGGACAGTCAGGGAGAGACAGGGAGAGACAGGGAGAGACAGGGAGAGACAGGGAGAGACAGGGAGAGACAGGGAGAGACAGGGAGAGACAGGGAGAGACAGGGAGAGACAGGGAGAGACAACCAGAGACAGGGAGAGACAGGGAGAGACAAACAGAGACAGGGAGAGACAGGGAGAGACAAACAGAGACAGGGAGAGACAGGGAGAGTCAGGGAGAGACAGGGAGAGTCCGGGAGTCAGGGAGAGACAGGGAGAGACAGGGAGAGTAAGGGAGAGTAAGGGAGAGACATGGAGAGACAGGGAGAGTCAGGGAGAGACAGGGAGAGACAGGGAGAGTAAGGGAGAGACAGGGAGAGTCAGGGAGAGACAGGGAGAGACAGGGAGAGACAGGGAGAGACAGGGAGAGACAGGGAGAGTCAGGGAGAGACAGGGAGAGTCAGGGAGAGACAGGGGGAGTCAGGGAGAGACAGGGAGAGACAGGGAGAGACAGGGAGAGACAGGGAGAGACAGGGAGAGACAGGGAGAGACAGGGAGAGACAGGGAGAGTCAGGGAGAATAAGGGAGAGACAGGGAGAGACAGGGAGAGTAAGGGAGAGATAGGGAGAGTCAAGGAGAGACAGGGAGAGTCAGGGAGAGACAGGGCAAGACAGGGAGAGACAGGGAGAGACAGGGAGAGTAAGGGAGAGATAGGGAGAGTCAGGGAGAGACAGGGAGAGGCAGGGAGAGTCAGGGAGAGACAGGGAGAGTAAGGGAGAGATAGGGAGAGTCAGGGAGAGACAGGGGGAGACAGGGAGAGTCAGGGAGAGACAGGGAGAGTAAGGGAGAGACAGGGAGAGTCAGGGAGTGACAGGGAGACAGACACATAGAGAGACAGAGACAGGGAGACAGAGAGCGACAGAGAGAGTCAGGGATAGTCAGGGAGAGACAGACAGAGACAGGGAGAGACAGGGAGAGACAGGGATAGTCAGGGAGAGACAGACAGAGACAGGGAGAGACAGAGTTGCTCCCAACTTCAACAAGTGAAAAACATTGGCAACAGACCTAAATGAGTGTTTACTTGTGTATATTTTCGTCTGTTTCAATTCAAAATACCAAAATTATGCCCTAAAATAGCTTTCTTTACTAAGCTGTTCAAATATAAACAAACCGCCATTTTGATGACGTCACATGCCATAAAATACGAACATGTGTAATATCATGGGGTAGGTTAAATATTTCATTCTTGGACTAAACCATTGGCACTGTTGTATTTGGTCAAAAATAAAGTGTGTTATTATCTTCTTTTTTTTTGAATTCTAAATCCTACTTAAATGCGTCCAAATAATGTCAGAGTACACTATCTATAGGGTCTGAGGACCTGCAGGCCCATAACTACCCCTCTCCGCATGTGGGGCAGTTCGTTTTTCAATAAGGTGGAATTAGATAAATTTAAAAGTGGTACTTGGTGGATTTTCATTGAAAAAGATGCTTGATTTGTACACAAAACTATATGGTTCTAATGGACCACATAACACAATTGATAACGCTTCCGTGGTTTATCCTCTGGATACCTTAATAGCTGTCCGATTTACAAGCTGTAAAAACTGGCATGGAGCCAATTGTATCCACCAAGCAAAATAATAGGCAATTAGAAGGAATGGAGTAAATGAAAAAGAAAGTATTTGTGGACAATTAATGTAGCTTAACTTTTAGAAAAGGAACTTGAGCCCAAATCATGGGATGTACAAACATTGAATACATATACATGAAGGATGGTGTGCACCAACTGGAGGCCTGCTCTGGTACATGAGACTTACCTGGTGTACCGCGTGGTTGGCATTAACATGGCTGACATGTTTATTTTGCTGATCTATTTCCCACGGTAACCCTTTAAGGGCGGCACAGTGCTTTAATGTCGGCATGATGCATGCACATAAAGGCTGCATTCATGTATCATGAACGGTCTGTCTATATTCACGAGATTAGGGAATGATCAATTTGTATCAACAGGGGAAAGGGTTGGTAGTTAATTTCGGGAGGGGAGGGATAACCTCTTGAGGAGATATCCAAAGAGTTTCACTTGTTCTCAGCAAAGGAAAAAGCCTGTGCATACGCCGTCCAAAAAAGTAATCATATACTGCTGTCTACCTTACCCATCTCATAGACACACGTGGGGACGAGCCCGCCAAGTCACTAGACGCCACCCATTTTACCTGTAATCTTAAAAGGCCCACTTTTCTGGTAATCCTAATCAGTTTCCAGCCTATCCTCTAGATGGCACCACTGTAAGTTGGTAACATTGCTGTACATATCTGGGGCTTTGCCCCCGCTCCCCCCCTTTTCCTTCTCTCTTTTTTTCTCTTTTTTTTTGTATGAAGCTGTAACAGAACTATAACCGAACCCACTTACCTTCAGACTTGCAGACTTATAGTGGTGCCATCTAGGGAAGAGGGGGAACCGGGAAAAAGGGTTTTTAAGATTACAGGTAAAATGGCTGGCGTCTAATGACTTGGCAGGTTTGTCCCTTTTTGCCTCATAGACAGGGTACCATTACTCATACCACACTGTCAAGGAGAGTCTTGTCAGTTGGATTAACAGATGGACATCTCAGCTACATGTACGGGTGTTCACACGCACTAAGATATTTAGTAAAAGGGGATTTATAATCCACACACCGTCACCTAGACCCTACATACAGCAAGCATCTATAACTACTTATATCAGGTAAAGGTGTCTAATGTGTAAACTGAATGTCTGCCCTAGACAGGATTATCATTATATATAGATTTGGGATACAATGATCACGATCAAATCGTTGCCTAACTATACAAACTAATTGATGCCTAACTGTACAAGCAAACCGCACACAAGACTTACAACATACTGTGAAAGTACTTATATTCACGGGTGTAAATTTTTGCTGAGGTGGCAAAAAAGACTAATTTGCGGGTATTTATTCCATACTGTAGCATATAAGAATTTCGCGGATTTTTCATTTCCGTGAATATAGCAAAAATATATTCCCAGCGAAATAAAGTACAACCACAGTAGGAGCCTTGGACTCACACTGTGGATCTGCTGTCAAGTAGGACAAAAGGATAACAAAAGATTACTGAAAGATCTGATTGAAGTCCATAGAGGTCATAGAGGGGACAGGAGTGGAGGTGTGGTCCTAGTACACTGTAACCATGGCAAGTGGACAGCATGTGGGGTCATAGAACAATGTCTCAGTCTGAAAGTGTAAAGGGGGCCAGAATTGAAGTAGATGGAAATTATATATTGTGTTGCCAGAAAGGAATATTGGAGTGGGACCAAGTTGGACCTTACAGGATGTGTGTGTAGTATATATGTAACTGGGAGCACGTATGTGACTCCAGATGGGTCAAAAGTGACCCGGCAACCTGGGCTGTTTTCCAGGCGACCTGACGACCTGTTGCAATAATTAAAGAGACTCAGCGACTTTTGGAAAGGTTTGACAATAGCATAAATAGTCCAAAAAAGCAACTTTATGACCTGGCACCCTTAATCTCTGCCACTTTCCGACCTGAGTGGGGGGGGGGGGGGGGGGGGGGGGGTCTGCACCCCCATGTATATAGGACATACAGGCTGTATATATAGTGTCTATAGACGTATTATAGATGTAGCATAACTGGGACACGGGTTAGCCGCTGTAGACTAGAGGTCACAGGTTACTCCAAGGTCAAACAGGTCACCCACAAGGTCACAGAGGTCAGGCTGGGATCCTCCTGATGGTGGAGGGTAGTGGAGGGTAGAGTGGGCGTCAGGGGAGGAGCTAGCCTCATAGTCACTGCTCTTATAAACATAGTGCTTCTATGTACGCTGTCATGACAGTTTTGTCCTTGAAATGTCACACGAGATTTAGCTTGGTACCAGGCTTCCAAACACTATAGCTTGCCAGGAACAAGTGACATTACGTAGACAGAACCAACTTCTCACAAGTTACCTCCCGTTTCATCTTCAGGCAGCCATCTTGTCCCCCTATAGCCCTGTAGCAGATCGTCCTGCATAGGCAGCCATCTTGTTCCATTGCTTTTTCAAGAAATCAGCAGAAAGGTAGGCCCCAGAATGACGTTTACTTTCTACATGTCCTTGTACACGTATATTGACAAAGGGGCTGGTTTGGCCTGGTAGCCACATATAGGTCACGTGACCGTGTTTATGTTATTGTTATACTATAGACAACACCTCAGCAGGTTACTTTGTGGTCGCACACTGGCCCATGTGCATCCTGCTGGGTGAGTGCTCTCAGACAACAACCACCACCACAAGAGGATCTGGGAACGGGAGTTGCCATGTACAAGAGGATAATAGTGAGGGGGATGCAGAGGGGTCCCCCCTGAGGTCGGAAAGTGGCCGAAATTAAGGGCACCAGGTCACAAAGTCGCTTTTTTAAACCATTTCTGCTAAAGTCAAACCTTTGCAAAAGTCGCCAGGTCGCTTTTAATATTGCACCAGGTCTCCAGGTCGCCTGGAAAACAGACCGTGTGGCTTTTGACCCATGTGGAGCCGCAGTAAGGCAGCCTTCTGAGAGCACTAGAGCCACACAGGGTAGAGGGTATTCCTACAGAGCTGCACAGTCCGTCTAGCCGCCAGACACAGACGGTGTTACAGGTTGGTGATGTCTGTCCGCTCACCCCGCCCCTGGTGGTAGACAGGGAACTCAAGTTTGTTGTTGTACTGGCGGCACGCTAACAACACCAACACACTAATGTACTGCAGACGTGTTTTTTAACCTGAAGCCCATTAGAGACCCCTTTGAGAGGGGCTCTCTCCAAGCCCCTAGGAGAGAGTTACTCGCCACCTGGGCTGCATTCAAGCATCTTGCCGACTAAGGGCATGATGCATTAAAGCACTGTGTGCCCCTTAAATGGTTAAGCCCATGATGCACCAACAACGCACTGTCCTGTACCTACCTAGCTGCATTAGTGTATCATGCCTATAATGCGCTGCATCCATGCATCATGCTAGTGCTGCATTAGTGCATCATGCCTACTGCCAGCACTGTGTATCATGCCTACCACAGTGCATTTAAGGCACTCCCCTGACATCAATCAAATCAAGTAATGTGATATATTGATAGGAAATTAGTAAAGATATTCTGGGAAAGAAAACTGCATTTGGCAACTAACTGTATGTGTTTGTTGTCAGTCCCTGTCTATTTTACTGTTAGGGTGGCTGGGCGGGGTACACTGTATGGGGTGGTGGGTTTGGGTACTAGTAGGGCGGGGCCGACTGTCTGAGGCGGTACAGAACAGGGTACACAAGAGGGATTGGTGGATTTGGGGTCAGGGGGTTACAATTTTGGATTGCGAAAAACGTCTTGGACCGCGCTTGATGGGGAGACATCATGACACTAGGCCTGCCCCTTTTGACATGCCCATCAGAAACCCTCCTGGAAGGAGCGTTTATAATGTGGACGTCTCTAATGGAGGGATGGAAATGCTGGAAAAATGATCGCCCCCCCCCCCCCCCTGAATGTGATACATAATTATAGTGTATATGTTGTTTGGGGTACTGTAGTAGGGTGCGGTTCGGACTGTCTGAGTGTCTGAGGTATGGATTGTACCACATGGTACATCCCCACCCCACCAGGGGGCATCAACACTCTCCCAGCTGAGGTCTAGTCTGTGCAGCACCTTATGTGTGGGTACAGGTAACCTGGACTGTGCTGGGAGAGTGACTGGACCCTACATTGTTATGACGGGAAGATAGAGTAGCCTGTCTGTACCTCTCTACCCACCCCTGTTGTACCCAGTGTTCTACTTGTGAATCATCTCCTGTCCAGCTCAGCATCTTTCGTGTCTGGAATAGAGGTTCTCCCAACACTATATATCTGTAAAAATAGGTCAACCAATGCCACCCCCAAGAGTCATAGGTCCCTCATAACTCCAGCATTGCCTGACTCTGCCCCCAGAGTCCAGCATTGCCTGACTCTGCCTCCAGAGTCCAGCATTGCCTGACTCTGCCTCCAGAGTCCAGCATTGTCTGACTCTGTCTCCAGAGTCCAGCATTGTCTGACTCTGCCATTGGAGTCCAGCATTGTCTGACTCTGCCATTGGAGTCCAGCATTGTCTGACTCTGCCATTGGAGTCCAGCATTGTCTGACTCTGCCATTGGAGTCCAGCATTGCCTGACTCTGCCATTGGAGTCCAGCATTGTCTGACTCTGGGCCATTACTGTAAACGTAGATATTTTTGCTGGTATAAGTTTTCGCGGATTTGCTAATAAATGCAATTTTGCTGGGATTTAAATTCGCGGATTTTGAAAGGTGGTAGTTACAAAGTTAGATGGGATAAATTTCCCCTCTGTACATATTTCCGCGTAATCCGCAAAAATATGTACAGCGCGAAACATAATATGTTTACAGTATCCCGAATAGAACTGTCCTTGAGTTGAACGAATTCGATGCAGGAATCTCTAGCAAGAACCTTTAAAGCAAAACCAAAAAATGATGAAAAAGATAGGTCCAGCAGGATTTGCCAGATGGCCTGTGCATAAGAAATATGTAAACAAACGATCGGTGTTGTGCGACCGGGTTTACTGTCATGTAGGAAAGCAGACCATGTTTACCCTTTAGGCACAGCAGAGGGCTTTATTACGTCATGTTAACCCTTTAGGGACAGCAGAGGGCTTTATTACGTCATGTTAACCCTTTAGGGACAGCAGAGGGCTTTATTACGGCATGTTAACCCTTTAGGGACAGCAGAGGGCTTTATTACGGCATGTTAACCCTTTAGGGACAGCAGAGGGCTTTATTACGTCATGTTAACCCTTTAGGGACAGCAGGGTGCTTTATTACACCATGTTTACCCTTTAATTAGAGTTTAAGGGCAACAGAGGGCTTTCTTAACGAGCAATGGATAGGTACATTGATAACAGTCATCATGGAATATTGGGTTAAAATCAATCTCCAATTTCCAACCTACCTGAAAGTTTTGTGTATAAGCTAGCCTAACTCACATACTGTAAACATATATATTTTCGCGATTTGCCTAGAAAGTAAACTTTCATGTGTACTTGAATTCACGGATTATGGCATATGTTAGTTATAAGACTATATTGGATATATATTTAAATTTGAAAATCCGCGTAAATCGCGAAAATAAGTACAACGGGAAATAACATACGTTTACAGTATTAGACTTTGGGAATATCCTCAGGTTCTACTAGAAGCCTCACAGGAGGTCTGAATATGGCGACTTTAGTACTGTAGTATACATCTAAAAACTAGTGTATAAGCCGCACCCTGACTCTGTCCTGATCCTATAAGCCGCAGCCCATATGCAGGGGTTTATGGTAGCTCTGTCCCGCCCCCTGACCCCCTGGCTGCCCGCTGAGTGAGGTTATTGGTACAGCGTCATTAGTCACTGACTGAGTCAGTCTCACTGTGTGTGGTTATTGGTACAGCGTCATTAGTCACTCACTGAGTGTGGTTATTGGTACAGCGTCATCAGTCACTGAGTCAGTCTCACTGTGTGTGGTTATTCACTGACTGTGTGTGGTTATTGGTACAGCGTCATTAGTCACTGACTGAGTCAGTCTCACTGAGTGTGGTTATTGGTACAGCGTCATTAGTCACTGACTGAGTCAGTCTCACTGTGTGTGGTTATTGGTACAGCGTCATTAGTCACTGAGTCAGTCTCACTGTGTGTTGGTTATTGGTACAGCATCACTAGTCACTGAGTCAGTCTCACTGTGTGTTGGTTATTGGTACAGCGTCATTAGTCACTGAGTCAGTCTCACTGTGTGTGGTTATTGGTACAGCGTCATTAGTCACTGACTGAGTGTGGTTATTGGTACAGCGTCATTAGTCACTGAGTCAGTCTCACTGAGTGTGGTTATTGGTACAGCGTCATTAGTCACTGACTGAGTCAGTCTCACTGAGTGTGGTTATTGGTACAGCGTCATTAGTCACTGAGTCAGTCTCACTGAGTGTGGTTATTGGTACAGCATCACTAGTCACTGAGTCAGTCTCACTGAGTCAGTCTCACTGTGTGTGGTTATTGGTACAGCGTCATTAGTCACTGACTGAGTCAGTCTCACTGAGTGTGGTTATTGGTACAGCGTCATTAGTCACTGAGTCAGTCTCACTGAGTGTGGTTATTGGTACAGCGTCATTAGTCACTGAGTCAGTCTCACTGTGTGTGGTTATTGGTACAGCGTCATTAGTCACTGAGTCAGTCTCACTGAGTGTGGTTATTGGTACAGCGTCATTAGTCACTGACTGAGTCAGTCTCACTGAGTGTGGTTATTGGTACAGCATCACTAGTCACTGAGTCAGTCTCACTGAGTGTGGTTATTGGTACAGCGTCATTAGTCACTGACTGTGTGTGGTTATTGGTACAGCGTCATTAGTCACTGAGTGTGGTTATTGGTACAGCGTCATTAGTCACTGACTGAGTCAGTCTCACTGAGTGTGGTTATTGGTACAGCGTCATTAGTCACTGACTGAGTCAGTCTCACTGAGTCAGTCTCACTGTGTGTGGTTATTGGTATAGCGTCATTAGTCACTGAGTCAGTCTCACTGTGTGTGGTTATTGGTACAGCATCATTAGTCACTGAGTCAGTCTCACTGAGTGTGGTTATTGGTACAGCGTCATTAGTCACTGACTGAGTCAGTCTCACTGTGTGTGGTTATTGGTACAGCGTCATTGGTCACTGAGTCAGTCTCACTGAGTGTGGTTATTGGTACAGCATCACTAGTCACTGAGTCAGTCTCACTGTGTGTTGGTTATTGGTACAGCGTCATTAGTCACTGACTGAGTCAGTCTCACTGAGTCAGTCTCACTGTGTGTGGTTATTGGTATAGCGTCATTAGTCACTGAGTCAGTCTCACTGTGTGTGGTTATTGGTACAGCATCATTAGTCACTGAGTCAGTCTCACTGAGTCAGTCTCACTGTGTGTGGTTATTGGTACAGCGTCACTAGTCACTGAGTCAGTCTCACTGAGTGTTGGTTATTGGTATAGCGTCATTAGTCACTGAGTCAGTCTCACTGAGTATGGTTATTGGTACAGCGTCATTAGTCACTGAGTCAGTCTCACTGAGTGTTGGTTATTGGTACAGCGTCATAAGTCACTGAGTCAGTCTCACTGAGTGTGGTTATTGGTACAGCGTCATTAGTCACTGAGTCAGTCTCACTGAGTCAGTCTCACTGTGTGTGGTTATTGGTACAGCGTCATTAGTCACTGAGTCAGTCTCACTGTGTGTGGTTATTGGTACAGCGTCATTAGTCACTGAGTCAGTCTCACTGTGTGTGGTTATTGGTACAGCGTCATTAGTCACTGACTGAGTCAGTCTCACTGAGTGTGGTTATTGGTACAGCGTCATTAGTCACTGAGTCAGTCTCACTGAGTGTGGTTATTGGTACAGCGTCATTAGTCACTGACTGAGTCAGTCTCACTGTGTGTGGTTATTGGTACAGCGTCATCAGTTACTGACTGAGTCAGTCTCACTGAGTGTGGTTATTGGTACAGCGTCATTAGTCACTGAGTCAGTCTCACTGAGTGTGGTTATTGGTACAGCGTCATTAGTCACTGAGTCAGTCTCACTGTGTGTGGTTATTGGTACAGCGTCATCAGTTACTGACTGAGTCAGTCTCACTGAGTGTGGTTATTGGTACAGCGTCATTAGTCACTGAGTCAGTCTCACTGAGTGTGGTTATTGGTACAGCGTCATTAGTCACTGAGTCAGTCTCACTGAGTGTGGTTATTGGTACAGCGTCATTAGTCACTGAGTCAGTCTCACTGAGTGTGGTTATTGGTACAGCGTCATTAGTCACTGACTGTGTGTGGTTATTGGTACAGCGTCATTAGTCACTGAGTGTGGTTATTGGTACAGCGTCATCAGTTACTGACTGAGTCAGTCTCACTGAGTGTGGTTATTGGTACAGCGTCATTAGTCACTGACTGAGTCAGTCTCACTGTGTGTGGTAATTGGTACAGCGTCATCAGTCACTGACTGAGTCAGTCTCACTGTGTGTGGTTATTGGTACAGCGTCATCAGTTACTGACTGAGTCAGTCTCACTGAGTGTGGTTATTGGTACAGCGTCATTAGTCACTGAGTCAGTGTCACTGTGTGTGGTTATTGGTACAGCGTCATTAGTCACTGACTGAGTCAGTCTCACTGTGTGTGGTTATTGGTACAGCGTCATTAGTCACTGACTGAGTCAGTCTCACTGAGTGTGGTTATTGGTACAGCGTCATTAGTCACTGACTGAGTCAGTCTCACTGTGTGTGGTTATTGGTACAGCGTCATTAGTCACTGAGTCAGTCTCACTGTGTGTGGTTATTGGTACAGCGTCATTAGTCACTGAGTCAGTCTCACTGTGTGTGGTTATTGGTACAGCGTCATTAGTCACTGAGTCAGTCTCACTGTGTGTGGTTATTGGTACAGCGTCATTAGTCACTGAGTCAGTCTCACTGTGTGTGGTTATTGGTACAGCGTCATTAGTCACTGAGTCAGTCTCACTGTGTGTGGTTATTGGTACAGCATCATTAGTCACTGAGTCAGTCTCACTGTGTGTGGTTATTGGTACAGCGTCATTAGTCACTGAGTCAGTCTCACTGTGTGTGGTTATTGGTACAGCATCATTAGTCACTGAGTCAGTCTCACTGTGTGTTGGTTATTGGTACAGCGTCATTAGTCACTGAGTCAGTCTCACTGTGTGTGGTTATTGGTACAGCGTCATTAGTCACTGAGTCAGTCTCACTGTGTGTGGTTATTGGTACAGCGTCATTGGTCACTGAGTCAGTCTCACTGTGTGTGGTTATTGGTACAGCGTCATTAGTCACTGACTGAGTCAGTCTCACTGTGTGTGGTTATTGGTACAGCGTCATTAGTCACTGAGTCAGTCTCACTGTGTGTGGTTATTGGTACAGCGTCATTAGTCACTGACTGTGTGTGGTTATTGGTACAGCGTCATTAGTCACTGACTGAGTCAGTCTCACTGTGTGTGGTTATTGGTACAGCGTCATTAGTCACTGAGTCAGTCTCACTGTGTGTGGTTATTGGTACAGCGTCATTAGTCACTGAGTCAGTCTCACTGTGTGTGGTTATTGGTACAGCGTCATTAGTCACTGAGTCAGTCTCACTGAGTGTGGTTATTGGTACAGCGTCATTAGTCACTGACTGAGTGTGGTTATTGGTACAGCGTCATTAGTCACTGAGTCAGTCTCACTAAGTGTGGTTATTGGTACAGCGTCATCAGTCACTGAGTCAGTCTCACTAAGTGTGGTTATTGGTACAGCATCATTAGTCACTGAGTCAGTCTCACTGTGTGTGGTTATTGGTACAGCGTCATTAGTCACTGACTGAGTCAGTCTCACTAAGTGTGGTTATTGGTACAGCGTCATTAGTCACTGACTGAGTGTGGTTATTGGTACAGCGTCATTAGTCACTGAGTCAGTCTCACTAAGTGTGGTTATTGGTACAGCGTCATCAGTCACTGAGTCAGTCTCACTAAGTGTGGTTATTGGTACAGCATCATTAGTCACTGAGTCAGTCTCACTGTGTGTGGTTATTGGTACAGCGTCATTAGTCACTGACTGAGTCAGTCTCACTAAGTGTGGTTATTGGTACAGCGTCATTAGTCACTGACTGAGTCAGTCTCACTAAGTGTGGTTATTGGTACAGCGTCATTAGTCACTGAGTCAGTCTCACTGTGTGTGGTTATTGGTACAGCGTCATTAGTCACTGAGTCCAGGTGCAGGTGTCGGGGCTGCTATAGGGACAGGGACTGAGCAGTCACTCATCGATATCTTGGTCAGGAGCTGCTCTGTGACCTGCTCTGTGAACGGCTCATAGAGACAGCTCATGACGGATCCTGCTCCTCCATACTGCCTAAATCTTATGAGAGATTCCCAGCTCAGAACTAATATGGCCGCGCACACGGTGCCACCCGAACTATTGCTATAGGCTGCATTCACTGGATGAGTGAAAATCTGCAAATTCGTGGGTATTTATTCCATACTTTAGCATATAAAAATTTCACGGCCGTGAAATAAAGCACTTTGACAGCACTCACCAGTCTACAGTCATGCCCCATGCCAACGTCAAAAGGCCTCAATGCAGCATGTACTGAGTTCTAATAGCAGCATAATTAGGACTTGGCATCATTAATACATTAAGGGCAGCACAGAGCATTAATGTACCTAATTACCTCTAGGGCTAGTCATGCAGCTATCCTGGCGGATAGCCACAGCCCATGTCGTATACTTATACCATAATTGAGTACCAGAGGTTGCCACAGGAGCAACTCACATCCTGCTATTGACACCCATTATTTAGTTTGTGCGTTATGTGTAAACAATATGTGGCTGCATAAACATGCATCATCCCCTGAATCAGGGCAATGTCAGGACTTTATCACATGAAGAAAAAACGTCACTGTTTGCCTTGTTTCAACGCTCTGCACTCACACTCAGATCTTGCCCTCACATATTGCTACCCACGCGGTTAATTCATACAAAATGATCAAAACCCAGTTTTAGACCTCGAGAATGGCACTGTGATACACCGATATAGATCAGGCGAGTAACTTATCGGTGCAAGCAGCTCTGGTGCATGGAAGCTCTGGGTGCTGACATGTGGGAGCCAATGTGGTCGTCCTTTAAAGAGTTAACATATCAGCTCAAATTTCAGACCATTGCTCATTTGAGACTCAAATATAAACATGTAGTGCATCAATCTATTCTAAGACCAGAATACCACCAGAGGCTATATGAGCACCCTGGAGTTCTATTTAAAGCATACGAGGACAAACACTGGAGGTATGTCAAAGTTTAATTGACGTCTAAAGACTAATGATAACATAAGTACTGTAATATAGGAAAACCAACCTGAAGGTTAACACTAATTGTCCACTAAAATTATGATGTCCACTAATTAATATCCCAACAAACCTATTCTAGATCCTTGTACAAACATAGGCCTGTTCTAGAAACCTGCGACTATATCAGCCTATATTGGAACCCTGCCTTTATATAACACGCCTATGTGAGAGCCCTGCCGCTATATGAACCTACACAGTCAGTCAGGGAGTACAGGCACAGACTATACTGGGTGTCATGTCCGGATGAGCAGCTCACGTTACAACTGTCACTCTACATGAGCTGCTCTGTCCATGAACCTACACACACACACCCAGGCTACTAGACCATACAACCCCCAAGCCCAGGCTCTGTCACCCATCTGCCCATATTACCCTAATAAGCCAACCTATATAGCCCTCTTCATTCTTTATGTCCCTCTGTCCCCCCTCCCTGCCTGCCTGCCTGCCTCCCTCCCTGCCTCCCCCCTCTCCCTCCCTCCCTCCCTCCCTTCCCTCTCCCTCCCTCCCTCCCTCCCTCCCTCCCTCCCTTCCCTCTCCCTGCCTCCCTTCCAGACTCACTGCCTACCTCCCCATTTCCTCCATGATCCTGCAACAGCCTCTAATGACTGTGTTAGTGTTATGATGTAGTCCAGGGGAGGATACACAAGAGCTGAGGGTCTGTGTGTGTGTGTGGAGGGGGGGGGGGGTTGGCGGACAGACAACACCAGCTCCTGAGCTGCTCACTTCCTGTCCGTCACCAGCCTTGTAACGGCAGCACAGTGCAGTCTTCCTGCATGCTATATTCAGTCGAGGCGAGTAACTCGCCACTGCTATATTCAGTCGAGGCGAGTAACTCGCCACTGCTATATTCAGTCGAGGCGAGTAACTCGCCACTGCTATATTCAGTCGAGGCGAGTAACTCGCCACTGCTATATTCAGTCGAGGCGAGTAACCCGCCACTGCTATATTCAGTCGAGGCGAGTAACTCGCCACTGCTATATTCAGTCGAGGCGAGTAACTCGCCACTGCTATATACAGTCGAGGCGAGTAACTCGCCACTGCTATATTCAGTCGAGGCGAGTAACTCGCCACTGCTATATTCAGTCGAGGCGAGTAACTCGCCACTGCTATATTCAGTCGAGGCGAGTAACTCGCCACTGCTATATTCAGTCGAGGCGAGTAACTCGCCACTGCTATATTCAGTCGAGGCGAGTAACTCGCCACTGCTATATTCAGTCGAGGCAAATTACTCGCCACAGCTATATTCAGTTGAGGCAAGTAACTCACTGCTGCTATATTCAGTTGAGGTGAGTAACTCGCCACTGCTATATTCAGTCCAGGCGAGTAACTCACCACTGCTTTATTCAGTCAAGGCGAGTAACTCACCACTGCTATATTCAGTCAAGGCAAGTAACTCACCACTGCTATATTCATTTGAGGCGAGTAACTCACCAGCCCTATTTTGCATCATACACTCCCAGAGGGCGGGCATGATGCACCAGCCCTGTACCAGCGAGTTACTCACTGGCGCTGCATTGGTGCATCATGAAGTCTTGAGGAGTGATGTCCTTACAGGGTTCAGTATGCAATGAGGGCCTCAGTCATCCTGCTGTGTATAAACCCAGTAGGATGCTGTCCTTAAAGGGTTATATCTGTGTAAGTTGCACCCACCCACTCAGTGAGGTGCTGTGCTGTCCTTAAAGGGTTATATCTGTGTAAGTAGCACTCACTCAGTGAGTGAGATGTGGTGCTGTCCTCAAAGGGTTATACATAACTAGCACTCAGTCACACAGTGGGTGAGTGTGTCAGCCGTCATGTTGTGTATAAATACAGTCTATATGATACATCACTGGGGGCATATACACCCCTCTCAGCTGTATGTATGTTGTAGTATAGGGGACTGGAACCCAGCATTAGGGGGATATAGGCCTATCGATGTGAGTAATCCATGGGAGGAACAGTCACAAATGACATCACCTTTTTAGAACATTAAAACCTTTTCACTATGTCGGCCAATTGGCCTATAAAAGTGTGTTAGACGAAAATGTACCACCCTCCATGCTAGCCGGTGACATTGTTTCCGGGCATTTTTTGTGAACATTCCCCTGTGTACTACTGTCCTACTACTGTGCTGGTACTGGCAGTGGTAGAGGGAGCGGCTCATGGCCAGTATGCAGCAGGGCACACATTGACATGGATATAGCTCACCACTCACTCACTGGGAGACCAGCTGACTGACTGACTGTGCTATACCGTGTGTGGGAGCACCTGGCCAGGCTGGCTTATGGGTTCTCTGCCCGATGGTTATAATAATACCTCAAATAAACCAGGCTTATGGCCCATAATGACACCACCAAAGGGATGCGGCTGGCCTCCTCCTACAACTTAACACTAGTGGGCCTAAATGTACTAAAACTAGGTAGGGCAACTGACTTATAGAAAACAGTCAGAATCACTCGGGGATCAAGAGAAATTCAGAACTAGAGTCTTTATTAATCTACTCATGATATAGATTATTTTCTATGATTTTCTGAACTAGAAAACTTGTCTAAATGCCCTCACAGTGAGGGCTGGCCAGGCTATGGCAGACAGGGTCTACTTCTACCCCCTGCTGCATATGCCTCATCTGTGTGTGTATTTGGGGTACCAGACCCCACCAGACCCTCCCCTGCAGCCAGAACACTCCACACACACCACACACACCACACACTCTAACTGCCTCTCTGGGCGGCTCTAACCGACAGCAGAGGCCTCACTCTCCTAACACAATCTTAGTCCAGACTCAACATCAGCTTAATAAACTCCTCACACATGCCCCTCTGGTGGCTTCAGATGGTGGTGTATGTACAGAGAGTATTTGTTTGTGGTGGTGCCACGTCTTGGTGCAGGATGGAGTTGGGATGAGTGAGTGGTGGGAGTGTGGGACAGGAGGGGGACAGTGGATCATATACCTCGCATACAGACTGCCATACCCTCAGTGTAGCACACAGACACTTCTGTAGCACACAGAGGGTGAGTGCATACAGAGCAGCACATACCCCTCAGTGTGGCAGCACAGGGCAGGATATACCTCATACAGCACACAGTGTGAATGAGTGCATCATATACCTCATACAGCTTGTCAAAAAACACTGGGGCAGGATCTACCTCACAGGGAGCTGCAGCATGAGTCACTGAGTGAGGGGGAGGGGGACCACTGTCCTGTCTGTGTCACTCACACTGTAGGACTTATAGCAGTAAGATGTATAGATATCATCAGGCTGCAAAATGCCTGTAGGGCCTACAACCCCACACACACCAGGGCTACACCATGGACCAGACACAGCCCCCAGTGAGGCCCCTGTCACAGGATGCTGCCAGGCTGCCTAGTGTTACTGTACAGGAGTCAGATCACACAATAGAATACTGCACTGTGAGTGTGCTATTACCCTGATTACCAGCCTGGATTATAGCAGTGATATATGTGGATTATCAGCCTGGATTACCCCTGTACAATACTGTGTTACAATGGTACAATGATACATCCCAGGGCTGCCTGTATGTACCATGTACCAGTACTGTGAGTGCTATAGGATTCTGCTACTGGTGCTAGTACTGTGAGTGTCTTGTCTTATATATAGGACTCTATAGGACTGATATCACAGAGTGGATTATGTGCCTGTAGGATGACTCCTGTACAACCTGTGAGCCCTCCCCACACCACCACAGACAGGATGTTACTCCTGTACTAACACTGTGTGGGCTCAGTCCCTGTCATATAGCACTGCAGACACCACTGTCTTGTGCTACCACAGCAGTCATATAGCATGTACTACTACAGCAGTCCTATAGTGTAGACTGTCTGCCTGCATTATGATAAACAAGGACACAGCTCCACACCTCTTACTAGGATCCTCACACAGGCTGTGTGTCCCTTATACCATAGGACACCATTACAAAGCCCTCTGCAGCCTGGGTGTGTGCATAGCATAGATCTACTTGTTGTCATACAGTAGTAGCACAACTTGTAGGATTCTGTGATGTTACTTTGATCTACTATAACACCACTATAGCAGTCATTGTTATCCTGGATTATACTTCTATAAACAAGGACCTCCGCACCTCACAGAGTGTGTGTGTCCTTACACCATGGGACACTAGCCTGGACACCAGTAAGCCCTACTTGTTGTCATACAGTAGGAGTACAACCTGTAGGATTCTGTGAGTGGAGGCTACTGCTTTACCAGTGTTATACTTGTTAGTGGATCTGTGAGAGGATGTTACTTAGTGTAGACTGTTTGCCTGCATTATGATAAACAAGGACCTCCACACCTCACACAGCGGGTCCTCACAGAGTCTATGTGCCCCTTATAACGCGGGACACTAGCCTGGACACCAGTAAGCCCTCTACTTGTTGTCATACAGTAGTAGTGGCACAACTTGTAGGATTCTGTAAGTGGAGGCTACTACTTTAGCAGTGTCAGTGTGCTATAGGATGTCCCTCTGTGCTGTAGCAGAGTGAGTACATGGGTAGTACAGCCCGGGTCACACCCCTGGACGCTGGCAGTAGGAGGCTGTATGAGTACCACACGGGGTATTGGCAGATCATGTCACACATCAGTATAATACACACTCAGACATCCCTCCGTGCCGCCCCCGGCTACACAGCCTCCTGCCACCGGGTGATGTCATCTGGGGCTGCTGCCTGCCTCTCCTACTGTAGGAGTCATGTATGTGTCACTATAAGAGGCTTATCTGTCACTGAAGGAGTCATATCTGTCACTGAATGAGTCATATCTGTCACTAAAGGAGGCATTTATATGTCACTCTAGGAGTCATATCTGTCACTGAAGGAGTCATTTATCTGTCACTCTAGGAGTCATATCTGTCACTGAAGGAGTCATTTATCTGTCACTAAGGGAGTCATTTATCTGTCACTAAGGTAGTCATATCTGTCACTCTAGGAGTCATATCTGTCACTGAAGGAGTCATTTATCTGTCACTCAAGGAGTCATATCTGCCACTAAAGGGGTCATATCTGTCACTCTAGGAGTCATATCTGTCACTAAAGGAGTCACATCTGTCACTAATGGAGTATCATATCTGTCACTATAAGAGTCACATATCTGTCACTATAAGAGCCATATCTGCCATTACAGAGTCATATCTGTCACTAAAGGAGTCATATGTGTCAATGTTAAAATGAGTCATATCTATCACTAAAGAGTCATATCTGTCACTAAAGGAGTCATTATTGTCACTGAAGGAGTCATTTATCTGTCACTATAAGAGTCATATAACTGTCACTATAGGAGTCACATCACACAGAATGAACCCAATATTATGTAGGCCCTGTACAGCATCAGTGTTCTGAGCAAGGGTTCCCAGTGTGGTGTTCTGTACTCGGGTTGCTGCTACACCCCTACACCCCCCAGCCCCTGTAGGGCTGTATCAGGGTGCTATAGGGCTGCCTCAGTGTCAGTGTGTTGTCATGTCACTGTGTAGTGTGTCTACACTGGTCCCTGTGCTGTCAGTGTAAGTCTTCATGTAGATGTGACATAAGGGGAGTACTGCCACCACAGGAGGCACGTGATATGGTGACATCAGAGCTGGATACAAACTCAGGATAATACTATCAGATATCGTGTGGCAGGATTTATACTGGTGTCAGTCTGTTGTGGTGTCAGCCTCTGATACTCTGAGGGGTACCCCTCTACCAGCCCCTCTCTGAGTAGAGGACCTTGTCACGGCATCCTGTGTCAGAGATAAGGCACCACTACAGCACACAGGATATCTCTGTTGTGTTAAATAAAGTAAATGGAGTAGAGTCAAACCTCTATATTAGGTAAATAAGGCACCACCCCCATGTCAGGCAGAATCCGGCCGTATGTTGAACCTACAGGATTACAGCAGTGTGTTGTGTTGATGTGATATCTGGAGTACAACAAGACAAGTAGAGGCCCCAGCACATGGAGGCAGGGTCAGCTGACTCATCTCACACCATTCTGGTGCAGACAGGGCAGGACCAAAGTACTCTCTGACCACTCAACACTCCATCACAGCTCCACTCACCCAGCACAGCCTTAGTGGTACAACCTCACAGAGAGCTGACACCCACCCTGCACCCTGGTTGGCGCCACATGTACAGAGACTACTACCGCTGGCTGTGCTGCCACCTGGTGTCTCAGGATGACCTACAGTATTCATACACACTAGGCCGGGTGTGGGGAGGCTCCATATGAGCTGACGTCAGGGAGTCTGTAGTTAGACTACTTGGACATTTCTCTACTATCAGTTAGGGACTACTTTGTAGTTACACCTTCTCACCACCAGGGGAACAACTGTGGTAGTCTCAGTGACCTCAGTGACCTCAGCCCTTTCTGCTGCCTCAGTCAGGTCCTCTCTGAGTCTTTGCCCTAACCCTCAACCCCGTTATACTACCGCTGTGCCATCACTCTGATGCAGACAGCATCTACCAAAGTAGTCTCTGGTACCCTCAGTGCCTGGTGCCTGGATGTAGGCCTGCTACCTGCCTGACAGTGCTGTATGCTGTAACATAGAGCACACTAAGTAACTGGCGGCACATTCAGCAGTGGGACTACTTTGTGGTACATTACATGTACATGTATACATACACAGACTACTCTGTACTCTAGGTTAGGGACTACTTTGTGGTACATGTACATGTCTACCTACACAGCCTCCTCACCACCCTGTATGTAGCACTGTGTACCTGAGGAGTACACCCAGACACCAAGACGCTGACCTCATACTCCTTACTCACCAACACATACCCTACACACACACACACATCCCTACACACACACACACACCCCTACACACCCCTCCTCCTCCTGCTGAGGCTGCCCAGTGGGGAGTACAGCCACAGCCATCTGCAGTAAGTAGGAACAGGGGCCAGGTACAGGGGCCAGGTACAGGGCCAGGCAAGTCAAGAGCAGAAAAATCTGAGTGGTAGACAACTAGCAGAAATAGAGGGGAGGAGCCCAGCACGCCCCCTGTGGGGTGGATTGGAACTAGTGCTTAGTGACCTTGACCTCTGTAGTGTACAGGAAGCCATCAGTCATCACCATGGTGATAGTCTACAGAGGGGGGTAACCATGACAACCAACAGCCGCTGTTTGGCTGGTTGCCTGGCAACTGATGCTCGGCTGGGTTGAAATGTGGGCCTTAACTTGGTGAAGTCAAGGTGAGTGGAGGCTGTGTGGTGGGGTGTATGGTGGGGTGTGGGGTGGAGGCCAGCAGGATTCTGTCTGTGTGTCTCCTCCTCTACTCCCCTACTCACACACTGAGAGTTACCCTGTAATAAACCTACACCATGACTCAATACTGCAGCTGCACTACTGCTAATGATATACCAGCAGTGTCTCAGTGAACTGATGAACAAACTAATAACATCATAACTTATATTAGATAGTACAGCAGGATGTGTTCCACCAACATGTGGTACGCGGTGTCAGGGACCCCTAACCTGGCACGCAGGAGGTTCACGGGGCTGGAGGAGCCGGTGGTGAGACCCTCCCGCACCGCAGCCACCCGCGGCCACTCCTCCTCCAGTACCCGAGCTGCTCCTCAGTCCCAGTCACAGAGCAGCAGAGCAGCTCCCCTCACACAGACTCAGGGCTCCTACAGAGCAGCTCCTCACATAGACAGCAGTCACAGAGCAGCTCTCACCCAGCACCAGGACTCCCTGCGAGCTGCTCCCCCTCACAATGCCTACAGGAGTGTGCGTACCGCCATGAACTTCCCGGGGGGCAGGGAGAACCGGTTCCGCATGGACAGCTCTGACGCTGGTACCTCCGGGGAGGAGGCCCCGGCGCCGGTCCCCGAGACATTGGCTCAGCGCAGGAAACGTCACATGGAGGAGTTACGCGCTAACCAGCAGATATTTGCTGCGTCTGACAGTTCTGACGACAGCCACCAGGGGGTGCAGCAGAGGGTGTCACCCGGTAACCATGGTAACAGCACCGCGGTGCCCCCTGGAGGCAGGAGTGAGGTACCACAGTACGGCAACATGAACTCTCTACAGCGGAGACGGCAGCGACGTTATGATGCCGAGAACGTCCACCGCCTGCAGCTCATGATCAACCAGAAACTCGACCACGACCCCGAACCCAAGATGGCCGCCAGTGTCGACGATCAAAACAGACACTCCATGTTGTTTAACTCTGACTCATTGTCCAGCTCGGACGAGGCACCAAAGTTCCACGGCCTCGGGAGTTCGTCGAGCCAGGAGACCAACATGGATGACAACGAGGACTTTGTCATCACGGAGGAGAGTACCATCCTGCGCCTGGAGCCCGTGTCCACCGAGGTGACCTCCCTCAAGGTCGTGCTGCCTAAGACTATCCGCAGTGCGAGTCTGGACAGCGTGGCGTCCAGTCAGCGGCAGTCGGTGGCCAACCTGGTCCCCGACTGGACCTTCAACCCGGAGTACCAGTCGCCCCGGAGGCGGCGGCGGCAGCTGGCGGCCACGTCCCGGGACTCGCTGGTGCTGCAAGACGGGCTGCAAGACGGGCTGCAGGACGGGCTGCAAGACGGGCTGCAGGAGGTCGGGGGCTTCCTGCGTAAGTCTAACACCCAGCCCCACATCTCCATGACGGACAACAAGCTGAGCCCGTACGACAACGACGGTGTCAATAACGGCTTCTTCCCCCTGTCCCCGTCTGTCAGCAGGCGCGGCTCTAGTCCCCGCTACCAGACGGGGGTCACCCTCCGTCTGCAGGACTCGGCCACCCCGGGCAACGATCCTGTCGTGTACCAGACGTGTAACTACGCAGGGGTGGTGCAGCCCAGCAGCTGCAGCAACTCACCCAGTGTCAGCCGCAGGCTCGCTGACGTCAGGGGTGCTGACGTCAGCATGAGGGGTGCTGACGTCAGCATGAGGGGTGCTGACGTCAGCCCGTCCAGTCGGCGGAGGAGAGCCGACCTGCGGCAGTCCCAGGACCCTCTGCCCTTCTCTGAAGGCCTGACCTACGTTACCACCCGGGTGACGTCAGCAGGAGACAAGACGTCCCCGATGTCGTCCCGGGCGAGTAGTAACGGCAGCGTCAGCATGCGGACCAGCGGGAGCATCCCGGACGTCAGCCGGTCCCAGCGCGGCTCCCTCATCAGCCTCGCCCGGACACCATCAGCTGACGGCTACGAGAACGTCACTCAGGCCGAGTTCCAGCGCGCCCACCGCACCCCGCCCACAACCCCGCCCCGGCTACGTCCCCGCGCCGAGCGGGGCTCCCTCATACTCCTAGAGAAACCCATCGCTGCCACGGCCTACCCGGGTAGACGCCAGTCTATGGAGGTCAGCCGGAAAGACGAGGGCCCCGGGTCGTTAACCAAGTGGCAGTCGTCTGACGCGGTTGCCCGACGGTTGTCCCAGGAGGCGTTGTGTAACCAGGAGGTGACCCAGCTACCTGTGCAGCACTACACCTCTGAGCCTACGGACACCGCCCTGCAGTACCCGACTAGTGGGGGGCAGAACATGACCAGTGGGGGCCAGAACCAGCCGGCTGGGGGGCAGAACACGACTAATCCAGCCGCGGGGCAGCTGAGTTACGTCGGCCATGTCAGCTACCTCCCACGGAGAGCCAGCGATGCTTGGGGAAACACCAACAGCACTAACAGCCTCCCCAAGGCCAAGAAACCCAACTGGCAGTACCCGGGCAGCACTGGGCAACAGCTGGGCTCAAGTGGGCAGCAGCTGGGCCCAAGTGGGCAATACCTGGGCCCAAGTGGGCAGCAACAAGTTAGCGGAGGACAGATACCAGGTGGCACTGGGCGGCAGCTGGGGCCAAATGGGCCTCAGCTGGGCAGCGGTAGGCTGCACCCAGGCAGCACTGGGCAGTACCCAGGTGGTAATGGGCAGCAACTGGGCAGTGGAGGACAATACCCTGGTGGCAGTGGTCTCAACAAGACCAAGATCCACAGTCAGATGGCCCTGGAGGATAAACCCAAGAACATGGCGCAGCCGGGTCACGCCTGGTCCCTGAGCTCCCTACTGTCTAAGGACAAACTGTCTAAGGAGCAGCAGCAGCAGCAGCAGCAGCAGCAGCAGCAGCAGCAGCAGCAGCAGCAGCAGCAGCAGCAGCAGCACCCACTGTCTAAGGACAAACTGTCTAAGGAGCAGCAGCAGCAGCAGCAGCAGCAGCATCAGCATCAGCAGCAGCAGCAGCAGCAGCAGCATCAGCAGCAGCATCAGCAGCAGCAGCAGCAGCAGCAGCAGCAGCAGCAGCAGCACCCACTCTCTAAGACTGTCTCCAGGGACTCCCTATTCACAGTGGCAGATGACCTTGACCTGGAGCCTCAGTGTGAGCCGCAGCCGCTGGTGAAGCAGGTGTGTGGGGACCTCATCCAGTGGAGCTTCCCTGACTCCTCCGGGGGGTTCCCTGACTCCTCTAGCAGTACAGATGTCAGCACGCTCGCCGCCTCCTCCGGGTCCACCTCCGACCCCAGTCTGTGTGTCAGCGACAAGGAGGAGGAGGTCAACCAATCAGAAGGCTCGGATACACTCAACGTGCAGCAGATTACGGCAGAGTTTGTGCCAACAGCAAGCCGACCTCCGCATAGCGGGCAGTTTGGGGGCAGCACCAGCAGCATCAACAATGTGGCAACAACACCACCAACAACAACAACAACCAACAAGGACCTCACGCCGGATAACCCCTTCGGGAGTACCTTCTCTCTCTCCAACCTCCCGGAGAAGCTGCTGAACAAGTCGCAGGAGAGTCTGAGTAAGGAGGATGTGTCTCAGAACCCTGCGGCCCTCCTCCGCCGGCCCCACGACCCCATCATGTACCGGGACGAGCGCCACCCCCGGGTCGCCGAGTACCGCGGCGTCAAAACCGGCATCCGCTTCCCGGACGTGAAGGCCCGGTTAGAGCGGGGCCGGGTGGACCCCGCGCTCGCCCCTGACGACTCGGATGAGGGGGCCGACGACGTGTGTTGTCAAGGTAACGCACCGGTGTTCTTCTTTAACAAGGAGCAGCGCATCTGGCAGAAGTTCTTCTACTGTCCCACGCACAAACACCGCTTTGAGAAGAAACCCGACAAGGTAGGGGTCTGTAAGGTCTTAGCATGCAGCATGATGAGGTGGGGGTCTGTCAATGACATCTATGTAGACAGCCTGGGCACAGAACATTGAATCAACATTGAAAAATGGTTGTCAATATTGATTCAATGTTAATTCAGCGTTGATTCCCCGTTGATCATAAGTGTGTGCCCACCGTGAATGAGGTAGGGGTCAGTGAATGACATCTATGTAGGCAGTCAATGACATCTAAGTAGGCAGTCAATGACATCTAAGCATGTAACCCCTGCAGCCCATCCTCTAAGGCCTGCATACTGTGTAGATGCAGTCTGCCCTCTGTCAGTTATACTGCATGAATGATCTTACAAGTAACTCACCAGAGATGCATTAAAGCACCATGTCAATCTAATGGTGTTCATATACTCCCCCAAAAAGGTTGGTATGATACATTAATGCAGCACCAGCCAGTAACAATAGAATACTTATAAAAAAGAATGTATCAATATGTTAACTAACCTGATGTTATAAAGCAAACCCAGTCCACCAGAGTGAGGGGAAGAGGACATCTAAGAATGGAATATATCTGACATATAAGAATATTTCACCATGGAAATATCCAATTATGGGGAGGACTAACTAGTTAGTACTGGTATTGATCCCTAGGGGGGAATACCAGCTTTCCCGCTGTGACGCGGAATCAGCACTTCCATATTGTCATATCGGCCATAACATTTATTTATTTTTCGAGAAGACAATGTTATTCTTAAAAAGGAGCATTGTCACCACTCGCACAGCTACCACATAGTAGACTACAACAGTACTAGAATTGTAAGTGAGACACGCTCTGTGATTATACCGCTTTGATATTATGAATCCACACTTCCCGGTGTGCCCACTACTAGATACAGGTAGCCTTCACCCCCACACCACTAGTACGGCCACCTCATCGTGATAACTACTAGATAAGGTAGCCTTCACCCCCACACCACTAGTAATGCCACCTCATCGTGATAACTACTAGATAAGGTAGCCTTCAGCCCCACACCACTAGTACGGCCACCTCATCGTGATAACTACTAGATAAGGTAGCCTTCACCCCCACACCACTAGTAATGCCACCTCATCGTGATAACTACTAGATAAGGTAGCCTTCAGCCCCACACCACTAGTACGGCCACCTCATCGTGATAACTACTAGATAAGGTAGCCTTCACCCCCACACCACTAGTAATGCCACCTCATCGTGATAACTACTAGATAAGGTAGCCTTCAGCCCCACACCACTAGTACGGCCACCTCATCGTGATAACTACTAGATAAGGTAGCCTTCACCCCCACACCACTAGTAATGCCACCTCATCGTGATAACTACTAGATAAGGTAGCCTTCAGCCCCACACCACTAGTAATGCCACCTCATCGTGATAACTACTAGATAAGGTAGCCTTCACCCCCACACCACTAGTACGGCCACCTCATCGTGATAACTACTAGATACAGGTAGCCTTCAGCCCCACACCACTAGTAATGCCACCTCATCGTGATAACTACTAGATAAGGTAGCCTTCACCCCCACACCACTAGTACGGCCACCTCATCGTGATAACTTGGGTTACAGGCTTTGACAGCAAATATTTTGGGGACAGGGGCAAAATAAAAAGAATAAAAAGCTTCCCTAAAGGGGAAGTTGGGTGCCAGAATTCCCTAGGGGGCAGGGGGCGGGGGATAAAAAATAGATTGAAAAATCCCTCTTTTTGGCTATCAAATGACGATATATTCAGAAATATCCACAGATTGAAAGGACATGTAGATTTTTTTCTGGTCAGCATCTACTTAATTTTTCTTGTCAAATCCCCAAAGAAATCATTAATGCAAGTTATAAAACGGCCTAACAAACCACGCCCTAGTACATATATCCTGTTGGACTTGTTGATGGGTATCCGTCAGTACTACGCTGTCAACGGTCAGCCTGTACTTGGCCCGTAGTAGGTATGGCTGTGATTGGCCGTTCTATGACGTCATCACTCGGGATTCCCTGTTTGAGCAGTTTGGTATCTGCTGGGGGAAGCCCGCAGAATATGCTGGTGGTTGTCAGACCTAGATCATTCCTCATGTCTAGGGCTGATTGAAACTAGTCAACGGTAGCGAATGTCCAGGCGGACGTGTATACAGGGGTCTCTGCCAGCCTACTAGAGGCCGCTGAGGAAGGAAAGTCGCTTTCCTGGACCCTTTAAAAATCATATTAACAATTGGTTCAAAAGTCACCAGGATCCTTAAATTATTGCCCAAGTCGAAAGGTCACTTTTAAAATGGCCAGGTCGCCCAGGTCGCTTTTGACCCATCTGCAGCCACAACTGTATGCTCTACAGCATAACACTGTTGTAGTATAAGTTAGGTAAGGTACATACAGCTGAGACATACACTAGAAACGTGCGTTTTCCTGTTATGAAATTATTCCCAGAGCTTATTTGCTCTGTAGTCCCCTCCGGTCATCAGAACAGCTGGCCAGGTACCAATACGGACTACACCAGGTCTGCCAGGATGAAGAAAGGGAATAAAAATGAAATGAACTAGTTAGTGTAAGTACACAGGTCTGTAGTTTAGTGTAGGTACACAGTATAACCTACTGTAGGTGTACAGTTTAGTGTAGGTACACAGCAGAACCTACTGTAGGTGTACAGTTTGGTGTAGGTACACAGTGGAACCTACTGTAGGTGTACAGTTTAGTGTAGGTGCACAGTAGAACCTACTGTAGGTGTACAGTTTATTGTAGGTACACAGTAGAACCTACTGTAGGTGTACAGTTTGGTGTAGGTACACAGTGGAGTCTACTGTAGGTGTACAGTTTAGTGTAGGTACACAGTAGAACCTACTGTAGGTGTACAGTTTAGTGTAGGTACACAGTAGAGTCTACTGTAGGTGTACAGTTTAGTGTAGGTACACAGTAGAACCTACTGTAGGTGTACAGTTTAGTGTAGGTAGGCAGTAGAACCTACTGTAGGTGTACAGTTTAGTGTAGGTACACAGTGGAGTCTACTGTAGGTGTACAGTTTAGTGCAGGTAGGCAGTAGAACCTACTGTAGGTGTACAGTTTAGTGTAGGTACACAGTGGAGTCTACTGTAGGTGTACAGTTTAGTGCAGGTAGGCAGTAGAACCTACTGTAGGTGTACAGTTTAGTGTAGGTACACAGTAGAATCTACTGTAGGTGTACAGTTTAGTGCAGGTACACAGTGGAGTCTACTGTAGGTGTACAGTTTAGTGCAGGTAGGCAGTAGAACCTACTGTAGGTGTACAGTTTAGTGTAGGTACACAGAACCTACTGTAGGTGTACAGTTTAGTGTAGGTACACAGTAGAACCTACTGTAGGTGTACAGTTTAGTGTAGGTACACAGTAGAACCTACTGTAGGTGTACAGTTTAGTGTAGGTACACAGTGGAGTCTACTGTAGGTGTACAGTTTGGTGTAGGTACACAGTAGAGTCTCCTGTAGGTGTACATGCTTTTGTAAGTATACACAGTAGAATGTATTGTAGGCCTAGGTGAACAGTTCTACTATATTCACTCTTTTTTTTCTTTTTTTTTGTATGCATACTTGTTGAAATTTCTTTATATGTTTTGTGTGATGAGGATTGTATGAGGTAGGCAGAGTATTGGGGACCACTCAGCAGTAGTCGGCCTGACTGCAGTGAGTAGGGGGGAAGGGGGGGGGATGGGGGGGGGGGATGGGGGGGGGGGATGGCCGCAGTAATTCCCCCCACATTCCTACACCAGTACACACTGGGCCTCACCCAGCTGGGACGCATACACAGATACAGCGTGGTGAGACCTGAAGGGGCGGACACATAGCGGTTAACGAGGGGAGGGTATCTTTAGGTGCGTACAGTGTAACAGGGTACACATACAGTGTGTGGGTTAACGGGGGAGGGTATCTTTAGGTGCGTACAGGTTACAATACCAGGTACACATACAGTGTGTGGGTTAACGAGGGGCGGTTATCTTTAGGTGCGTACAGTGTTACAATACTAGGGTACACATACAGTGTGTGGGTTAACGAGGGGAGGGTATCTTTAGGTGCGTACAGTGTTACAGGGTACACATACAGTGTGTGGGTTAACGAGGGGAGGGTATCTTTAGGTGCTTACAGTGTTACAATACCTGGGTACACATACAGCGTACATGTATACGTAAACCCATCTGGGACCCATACTACAGGGGTTGTATATGGTACCCATATACCACATATATACTACATATATACCAACATATACTGAGGGTGTGTGTCTGGTACCCATACTATAGCTAGGGGGATATATACCAGTATACTGAGGCGTGTCTGGTTTAACCATATATATATATATGTGGATCAACAAGGCAAAAGGGACCTCTGTGCAGGATTTTTAGTACCAGCTTTGGCCATCAGGGGGCTCCATATAGCTAAACAGGATAAAAATATAACAAAAAATGTTCTAGACTACTTTTTTATGTAGAACACAATAGGCTACTTTAGAAAGCTCCATTCATGGTTAAAACCTTCCATATTTGGAATGTGAAAAGAACGTTTTTGGGCCTAAATTGGTGGTGTTGCACATGTTGGTTGCCATGGAAACATGATTTTCATTCTAAATCGAAAAATTCTAAAAACCGATTGATAGAAGGCCCCACAATGATTTCTATGCTGGAAACAAAATGTAAATACCATTTTTAGATCAAAAGCTGTGACCAAATGTTTGAAAACATTTGGATATTTGGTAATTAGCATAATTATGCTAATTAGATAGGAATATCTCTTGAACAAAGTAAGATAGAGCTTAATGGCATTTAAGATTGGACAGTGACCACACATATTCAGAGAGCCAGGACTCAAAAACTAGAGGTGGTACCTGCTAATAAAAGATATCATTGGAAAGCTGATGACCTCAATTTTATTATTGAATTTTTACCTTGGAGGACCTTTTTCCCTCGACTGTCCACATATAATCTACATCTACATCTCTGTGTGTCTCTCTGTGTGTCTCTCTGTGTGTCTCTCTGTCTCTGTCTGTCTATCTCTGTCTGTCTGTCTCTCCCTCTCTATCCCAGTAGGCATAAAATTCGGTTTGGTGTTGAATCAACATTGATAGATATACATCTGACGGAAGGAAGGTCTCTATTGGCTTAAACATAGAAGACAGGGGCTTCCACATGACAGCCATAAGACTCTGACTCGTTATGTCACTTTTGGGAGATTCAACCAGTGAACCTACTGTAGATATACAAATTTAAACTCGTGCACCGTTGTTTATGTAGCTCTATATATTATTGAGTCCCCTGAAGTAGCCTATACTTAACTCGGACTAGAGCTACAAGTTAGTAAAAGAGTATTGCCATATTATACCCATTACATCGACCCCCCCCCCCCACCCCGCCCCCACACCCCAGCCTTTACCAATACTCATACGCCGACCCCCAACACGCTAAGGGCGGCACAGTGTTTTAACACATGTATATGTGCCCTCTGTTGTCGTGATGCATGAAGGCCTCGCGAGTAACGCACAAGGTGCATTCATGCATCATGCCGACCCTTTGGCAGTGTATCAACCTTGTTCGGCATGATGCTTGAATGCAGTACTGCTAAGTTACTCGCTGGGGCTGCATTCATGCATCATGACGACCAAGGTTATTGCATTATGCCATCCTTAAAGGGTCAATGCGCTTTACTGCCCTTAAAGGCCTAAGTCCCACATTATTATTACAGACTAACAGATTAATAATAACGATAATATCTGCCCCTGAAGGCAGTCACTCCCCCAGCACAGTCCTGGTACACCCACACTACAGCTGTGCTTGGTGCTGCCCTCTGGTGGTAGGATCAGGAAGCTGCGTCTTGTCAGCGTTCAGTGTATTGTTGTTGTATGTTGGATGTAGCAGGGCTGCACCAAAACTACCACAGGGTACAGCAGATTACTACCGCAGTATTAACACTAAAGGGTACAGTAGATTATTACTGCAGTACTAACACTAAAGGGTACAGTAGATTATTACTGCAGTATTGCTGGCTGCACCAACAGCCGCAGGGCCTCCTTATACAGCTGTATAGGGTTGGGATAACAAGGGACACTCACACTGCCAACAACACCAACAGTATACATGTAGAGCTGTAGTTATGTATATACAGTCAGTATGGTATGATGGGTTCACGTCTCCCCCATGCCACACCTCTGGGCATCTGGCTTCATCTGGAGTTTCTACATGACCAAAGCATATTTATCTTCCCCCCCCCCCTACCATTTCTTTATTGTTAAATTGCTGAGTTTTGTTGTTGAATCGCCGAGTGCGGTGTTTACATTGACGCCATTGCCCTTGACTAAATGCTAACTTCTGATTGGTCTAGAGCACAAAAATAGCATACCACACGCAGGGGCGGTACATAAAAACGTCCCATACCCCGGGGTTTTCCCTTCTTTGTTCTCACATAGGATCATACCAAAATAACGTTAGGTCGTGTAATAAAGCAATGTATATACTCTATATATCGCTGTAATGCATGAACACAGCCTTGGAGAGTAACTCACCAGGGCTGTATTCAAGCTTCATGACGTCCTATCTTTATACACTTCTGAAGGGTTGTCATGATGCAAGAATGCAGTTCGACAAAGCGACTCGCAAGGGCTGCATTCATGCATCATTACGACAAAGGGCACATTAGCACATTAAAGCATGATGCGGCCTTTAAAGGGTTGGTCGGGAATAGATGAATGATATAGAGTATGAGTTTTTACAGCACCAAGTCCCCTGCTGCTGTTTGTGCAGGCACTAAGTATGTCCTATATGTATATATCACATAGAATGACAAACAGGTTAACAGCTGGTAATGACCATAATAGTGAAATGACATTCTGCACTTTTTCTGATTGAAGAACATTGACAGCGTTAGACAGATATGTGCCTCTGCATGGGTGCTCGGATTTTTGGCCATGTCGCTGGGTCACTTTTTAGGTATATAGAGACTCAGAGAAAAGTCTTTGCAGGTCGATTTTTATCCCTGATATTTCTGTGTCCGTCGATTTTTAAAAGGGCCGTGGTGCCGGTGTCGATTTTTACCCATGTAAAGGCAACATATATGTTGACAACACTAGTTTATATTGTGTTATCCCGGGCTCGAGTTGAACCTGAACTAAGTAATAATATCATTTTATGAAATATGAGCAACAAAATGTCATGAATAATCAAATAAGAAAAAGGTTGTTACAAAATAGCAATTACTGGGGCGTGGCAACCGGGGAGGGGGAGGACATGTCCCCCCCAAAAAGGGTCAATATAAATATGATATATGCTGTACATTTACCTCTATATGTAATAAATATGATTTATGTTGTATATTAATACCTCTATATGTATTAAATAGGATGTACATGTACATAGGATGTACATGTATATAGGTATGATATGATATATGATGTACCTCTATAGGTATGATATGATATATGATGTACCTCTATAGGTATGATATGATATATGATGTACCTCTATAGGTATGATATGATATATGATGTACCTCTATAGGTATGATATGATATATGATGTACCTCTATAGGTATGATATGATATATGATGTACCTCTATAGGTATGATATGATATATGATGTACCTCTATAGGTATGATATGATATATGATGTACCTCTATAGGTATGATATGATATATGATGTACCTCTATAGGTATGATATGATATATGATGTACCTCTATAGGTTTGATATGATATATGCTGTACCCCTATAGGTATGATATGATATATGCTGTACCCCTATAGGTATGATATGATATATGCTGTACCCCTATAGGTATGATATGATATATGATGTACCTCTATAGGTATGATATGATATATGATGTAGCTCTATAGGTATGATATGATATATGATGTACCTCTATAGGTATGATATGATATATGATGTACCTCTATAGGTATGATATGATTTATGATGTACCTCTATAGGTATGATATGATTTATGATGTACCCCTATAGGTATGATATGATATATGATGTACCTCTATAGGTATGATATGATATATGATGTACCTCTATAGGTATGATATGATTTATGATGTACCCCTATAGGTATGATATGATATATGATGTACCTCTATAGGTATGATATGATATATGATGTAGCTCTATAGGTATGATATGATTTATGATGTACCTCTATAGGTATGATATGATTTATGATGTACCCCTATAGGTATGATATGATTTATGTTGTACCTCTATAGGTATGATATGATTTATGTTGTACCTCTATAGGTATGATATGATATATGCTGTACCCCTATAGGTATGATATGATATATGATGTACCTCTATAGGTATGATATGATATATGATGTACCTCTATAGGTATGATATGATATATGCTGTACCTCTATAGGTATGATATGATATATGATGTACCTCTATAGGTATGATATGATATATGATGTACCTCTATAGGTATGATATGATATATGCTGTACCTCTATAGGTATGATATGATATATGATGTACCTCTATAGGTATGATATGATATATGATGTACCTCTATAGGTATGATATGATATATGATGTACCTCTATAGGTATGATATGATATATGATGTACCTCTATAGGTATGATATGATATATGATGTACCTCTAGAGGTATGATATGATATATGTTATATCTAACACATTGCTCCCTGTGTGGCTCAGGCTGCCGTGTGTGTAGCAGGGACACCCATACACCACACGTCAGGTAGCAGCTCATACACAGTTACAACTATGGGGTATAAGGCGTTATGGCATTAACCATGTAAGGACATCTCCTGGCACCGTGATATACCAATGGGGGACCTATGGACACTTCACCAGTCAGGGGCTGGGGGGGGGGGGGGAGCTCTGCCCTCCTTTTGGAAAAAAAAATCAGATTTTTAAAATGATATTTCCATCCGCCATGAGTCGTTTTTCAGTACTTAAGTGTTTAGTAGACCTCCCCCCCTTTTTTTCAAATTCCTGGGTCGGCCCCTGCTAGCACCGCACGGATGCCAACAGTGTATTAAAGCACTATGCGGCCCTTAAAGGGATCACGTTGATATGTTAACTGTATAAGACATACATAAACCCTGCTGTACCTGCTGTGTGGTATAAGGCACTAACTCCCACCACTGTGGTCCGTAATACGCGCCCTAATCCCTCCCTGCCCCGCACTTATGTACAACTACATACAGTGAGTGAGTAATGGTTGTTTGACGCCATTCTGACAGATAAGGTCAGATTCATGACGAGAAAGTTACATTAGACATCAGTTTTACAGATATATACATGTGTCTGTGTCCGCGTCTGAGGGACAGAAAAAAAGTTAAAACTGGCTAGGGAAACCCAACATCTCATCGTCCTATTATTGTATGGACATGTGACAAATAGCTCACCCACACTGCATAAGTGCATCATGACCACCCTACAGAAGTGCATCAACCAATGACTGCATTCATGCATCATGAGGACAATAGGGCAGAGCGCATTAAAACACCCATTTACCCTTAAATGGTTAAACCACACATCAACCACCGCTGGCGGCCGAGTAAGGAACTAAGCGGCTCTTGACACCTGTAGTGGTGTTGTGGTAGGGCTTAGGGCAGGACTCCCTTACCAACACTGCTCTGGGTCCCTCTGCTGTGTATGGTCTGGGAGCAGACATTTGTCTCACATGTTAACCATTTGCGCCAGTTTGGTGGCGCAAATGGATGTGTATTGGTCAATACATATCAAAGTACAGAGAGATGCTAATCAATATCAAAGGGGTCATAAAAGTATGTGGGGCCCACTGTACAATTAACACATATAATTGACAGAGATAGTTGAAAAAGATGTGTATTGGGATGGCATGATGGCCTGCTCCCAGGCTATCCAACTGGTAGGATAGTCGCTGGCCGAGGCTGGGCTTAGGGGGACAGGTGAAGGGGGGGGGGGGGGTACAGGGGGGGGGGGGAGTGGTGATGTTCCATCAGCTGAGTGGGAGGTGCTATCGGCCGATACAGCCACAGAGTGTACTTCCTACCAGGGTTGCATGGTGGTGGCTCTAACTCAGTAACTGCCGATAGCAGTAGGTTAGGCGTTATTTCATATATAATAATGGGCTTACATCTTAAATATGAAATATTATATCTATAATAGGTTCATATAAGGAAACGTTCAAGTCGAGTTAGATTCTCGGTCAGCCTCTTTAGGGTTAGCAGTATGCTGTCTATGTAGGATTGCCAGTATACCAGGAAGGCCTGGGGGAGGAGGAGGGGGGGGGGAGAGCTAACCCATGCACGGGGACCTGGCAGACACTATCCGCGGTTGGCGCCGTGTTCCGCTGCTCTCCGTGCACCAAGAAAGGGAGACTTTTCACAAAAGTTGTTGACAAACGTTTTTTTAAAGATTTCTGAAGTGCGACATACAAATACATATTACACAAATATGGACCATTTTTAACACCCACCCACCCCAAAGTTAGGGGTGCGGCTAATATATGAGTAATATATGAGTAATATTTGAGAGAATTTACGGTAACTGGAGGCGTAGAGGTGTGCTGGTCATAGAGGTGTGCTGGTCATAGAGGTGTGCCAGTCATAGAGGTGTGCTGGTCATAGAGGTGTGCTGGTCATAGAGGTGTGCTGGTCATAGAGGTGCGCTGGTCATAGAGGTGTGCTGGTCATAGAGGTGTGCTGGTCATAGAGGTGTGCTGGTCATAGAGGTGTGCTGGTCATAGAGGTGTGCTGGTCATAGAGGTGTGCTGGTCATAGAGGTGTGCTGGTCATAGAGGTGTGCTGGTCATAGAGGTGTGCTGGTCATAGAGGTGTGCTGGTCATAGAGGTGTACTGGTCATAGAGGTGTGCTGGTCATAGAGGTGTGCTGGTCATAGAGGTGTGCTGGTCATAGAGGTGTGCTGGTCATAGAGGTGTGCTAGTCATAGAGGTGTGCTGGTCATAGAGGTGTGCCAGTCATAGAGGTGCACCAGTCATAGAGGTGTGCCGGTCATAGAGGTGCACTAGTCATAGAGGTGCACCAGTCATAGAGGTGCACCAGTCATAGAGGTGTGCCAGTCATAGAGGTGCACTAGTCATAGAGGTGCACCAGTCATAGAGGTGTACTGGTCATAGAGGTGTGCTGGTCATAGAGGTGTGCTGGTCATAGAGGTGTGCTGGTCATAGAGGTGTACCGGTCATAGAGGTGTACCGGTCATAGAGGTGTGCTGGTCATAGAGGTGTGCCGGTCATAGAGGTGCACTAGTCATAGAGGTGCACCAGTCATAGAGGTGCACCAGTCATAGAGGTGTGCCAGTCATAGAGGTGCACTAGTCATAGAGGTGCACCAGTCATAGAGGTGTACTGGTCATAGAGGTGTGCTAGTCATAGAGGTGTGCTGGTCATAGAGGTGTACTGGTCATAGAGTTCCAACTTGTATTGATCTGATGAGACGGCCTATATTAGGTTACCTACTGGAAGCAGGAAGGTGGGGGGGGGGGGGGTTGTAGGCAGGTGAGGGGGGGGGGGGGGGTTGTAGGCAGGTAGGGGGGTGAGGGGGGGTTGGGTGCACGAGTTTGTAATTAAGACCTGGCTCTAATTACCTGAGTTAACGAGCACACGGTGATGAGTGACTCGTCTACCTGACCTCCTGACATGGTTACCTCGGGGCTGGTCTCACAACACTCTACACTCACATCCTGTACACTTGGTATACCACTGTAAGGGGTAAGGGTATAATTTAGGGGCTGACTGAGGGAGTGAGGGAGAAGGTAGGAGA
>OX381718.1:35000-60000 GCA_947462335.1 Harmothoe impar | reverse complement strand
AGCACTGGCACTGCGTTACCGTACACGGGCACCCAGCAGTGCCGTACAGGGACTGTATGGAGACTGGATTAGTCCGTGTAGACAGAATGAAACCTCTGTAGTATCACACAGGTACCCAGCCTGTGGGGGACTAGCTCTACTTTAACTTACAACTACAAGCACTTGATACTTAATTATTAACCTTATACTGGTTACTCAATTGGTACAGCAGCAAGGACCAGTTGTCAGTGTTTAGACAGAATGAAACCTCTGTAATATCACACAGGTACCCAGCCTGTGGGGGACGCCTTGGGAGCTAGTACTGGATACTCAATTACTCCAGCAGCAACGACTAGTTGTCAAAGTTTTATACACTATGATGAAACTACCGTAATATCCCACAGATACGCGGAGTGTTAGAGCTGAGGGCGCCGTGGGAGGAGCTCAGCTTTATGTTACAACAACTACAAACACCTGATACTCAATTAGTACAGCAGCAAGGACTAGTGGTCAGTGTTTATACATGATGGAACTACTTTAATATCACACAGATCTCCAACCTCACAGAGGGCTTAGGACGCCCTGGGAGCTAGTCCTGCTTCAAGACTACACGTACTGGATACTGAATTATCAACCACCAGTTGTCAGTGTCAGAATTAAACCACTGTTATATCACACAAGTACCCAACTTAGGACGCCTTGGGAGCTAGCACTGCTTTAAAGTGACATCTCACCGAGTGTTTCCCGCTCACAATTCTAGTACTGTTCTAGTCTACTATCTGGTTAAGTGCGAGTTAAGGGATGTAAGAGCGGGGCCGGCTGTTAGAGTCCTGTAGCTGTACCTGGGTGTTGGAGGTCACGTGACACAAACTGACACAAACTGACACAAACACTGCTACAACAGTTACAGCTATTACCACATAACAGTTAATACAAACCGTTAATGTTAACGTGCATGTTTGGTGTCACATACAATAACACAACACAAGCCGTGACGCCGCCTACAGGAGGAGGCCTGTACCACTGTCTACAGAGGATGGTACCTACAGACACCCAGTCCTACCTCTACACCTTATACTGACCAGTCAGGGCCCGTCTAGGTGCGCCCAGGTTGTAGAGCTGCCCTAGAACTCACTGCAGGGGTTTATGAGCTTATTATACAGTTATAGCAGTGACTTGTCCCCTCCTGAGGAGTACATGACGCTATTGGAGTACCGGGATACCATTCTGATGCCGGCAGTCATGTACAAATACAGTCTCTGATTGGTTGAAACAACTTACACTCTCCCAGCAGAGTCTCAGTGGCGGAGTACAGCAAGGATACGTTAGCAGCTGGTGGTATGGCCGTACACCTACAGAGACTCGTCCACCCTGCTGCCACCTAGTGGCACAACTAGACACATTACCCCTGGTGGTATGGCCGTACACCTACAGAGACGACTCATACACCCTGCTGCCACCTAGTGGTAGAACTAGTATGGAGGAGTACTGAGTGACCACAATGTCTAACAACAACAAAAAGGAGCGATGGGCCGACGTCATGGTCGGCACCTGGGTAAGTGACGTCATGGTGGGGCAGGTGACGTCATGGTGTGCACCTGGGTAAGTGACGTCATGGTGGGGGTGGTGACGTCATGGTGGGGAGGTGACGTCATGGCGGGGGAGGTGACGTCATGGTGGGGGAGGTGACGTCATGGTGGGAGGTGACGTCATGGTGGGGAGGTGACGTCATGGTGGGGAGGTGACGTCATGGTGGGGGAGGTGATGTCATGGTGGGGAGGTGACGTCATGGTGGGGAGGTGACGTCATGGTGGGGGAGGTGACGTCATGGTGGGGAGGTGACGTCATGGTGGGGGTGGTGACGTCATGGTGGGGGTGGTGACGTCATGGTGGGAGGTGACGTCATGGTGGGGAGGTGACGTCATGGTGGGGAGGTGACGTCATGGTGGGGAGGTGACGTCATGGTGGGGAGGTGACGTCATGGTGGGGAGGTGACGTCATGGTGGGGGAGGTGATGTCATGGTGGGGAGGTGACGTCATGGTGGGGAGGTGACATCATGGTGGGGGAGGTGACGTCATGGTGGGAGGTGACGTCATGGTGGGGAGGTGACGTCATGGTGGGGAGGTGACGTCATGGTACGTCATGGTGGGGAGGTGACGTCATGGTGGGGGAGGTGACGTCATGGTGGGGAGGTGACGTCATGGTGGGGAGGTGACGTCATGGTGGGGAGGTGACGTCATGGTGGGGGAGGTGACGTCATGGTGGGGGAGGTGACATCATGGTGGGGGAGGTGACGTCATGGTGGGGAGGTGACGTCATGGTGGGGAGGTGACGTCATGGTGGGGAGGTGACGTCATGGTGGGGGAGGTGACGTCATGGTGGGGGAGGTGACGTCATGGTGGGGGAGGTGACGTCATGGTGGGGGAGGTGACGTCATGGTGGGGAGGTGACGTCATGGTGGGGAGGTGACGTCATGGTGGGGAGGTGACGTCATGGTGGGGAGGTGACGTCATGGTGGGGGAGGTGACGTCATGGTGGGGAGGTGACGTCATGGTGGGGAGGTGACGTCATGGTGGGGAGGTGACGTCATGGTGGGGAGGTGACGTCATGGTGGGGAGGTGACGTCATGGTGGGGAGGTGACGTCATGGTGGGGAGGTGACGTCATGGTGGGGAGGTGACGTCACGGGGGAGGTGATGTCATGGTGGGGAGGTGACGTTATGGTGGGGGAGGTGACGTCATGGTGGGGGAGGTGACGTCATGGTGGGGAGGTGACGTCATGGTGGGTGGTGACGTCATGGTGGGTGGTGACGTCACGGGGGAGATGATGTCAACCTTGAATAGCTAACCAGAGGCGTGATTCCATCCTTAAATAGCTTTAGAACCAGAGGCATGATGCCAACCTTTGTCCACATTGTTCATTATTGTAGTTGGTTCGTTGACATAGAGTTATTAGTCCCTAGTTTATCACGGACAGGTTTCTCGGCCTGTGGGGTCTGCCTTACATGTCAGACAAAGCTAGTAACATGTACTTTAACCCTCTAAGGGTTCATTTAAATACAAGATGCCTGTCGGCTCCGAGATTGATACATACCATGAGGATAGCCATGATGCACCAGTGCGGTGTGCAGCCATTAAAGGGTTAAGCGTCCATAATGATAGTGGAGTAGTAATAGATGTCGAGCATCAATGCCAAATAGCCCCTGTTGTAATGACTAGAGCCTACAGGATACGGTTATGCCGGGGCTAGAATGGTTGATATCGAAATTAATAAATGTGCTGTAAATTATCAAATGTATAAGCGCCTGTCTCCCGGGACGCAGCCGAGTTGAGATTAAATAGCGCCTCTACACGGTACACAGGATATAGGACACAGTAAAGTAAAGGAGTCAACCGTGTCTCCCACGTCAAATAGAGTATCGAACTGCTACTGACTCTCCTTATATCAAGGATCAGCTCAAGTTGACCCTTGGTATAAGGAGAGTCATTAGCAGTTTGACTCTCTATTTTACCATGGTCACGTAGGGGACACGGTTGACGCCTTTACTTGTGATGACATTAAATAGGAGAAGGTCACAGCGTCGTGGGGAGAATGTGGGAGAGATAAAATGGTGCAGACCGGTTAGACAGGGACTACAAGGACATACCTATACAGTAACTTCATGGTGGACATGTTCGTGAACAGTCTAATATAAGGGTGAAACAAGGCATCTTAGAGTTTGACATTTTTTACAATATGACAATGCTAACACGCTGTCTTTGTATTACAAATAATATCAGATTTTCTCATTGATATTATCAATGATATTACCCTCTTAAATGCATTGAACATAATGCTTCAATACAAAATACCTTTTCGTCTTCATGCCGCATGAATGGAGTATTGCAGTGTAACTTGCCGGTGTTGTATCCATGCATTAGGAGGGAGGATTTAGCTGATGTGAATCAGCCAAGATTCCGTCATCGCATAAAAGTTCATAATGTTAAATTTACGGACAAATCCCGTCCGGCCGACGGAATCACGGCCGATAACATCAGTGGAGTACTCCCTATAGCGTGTATTCCACTGACGTACACCGGCCGACATTCTGTCATCGCACGAAATTCGCCCATAAGTTTAACATTATAGATTTTTTGCGGATGGCCAAATTTCGGCCGACCTTCGTTGATGGAATACACGCTTATACTGACGTACTGGAGTTCACTGCGGGGCTGCATGGTGCACCAACAGACCCAGCTAACAAAGATACGTTATTTTACGTCAAAATAACGTTTCTAATGTTATTTAACGTTTTCCTACAAACCGGAAGCCGTAGCGAGACATTATATAACATTGTATAACGTTCTTTTGTTACTATGACGACAAACTAACATGAACTTTGAGGTACCACGCTGCAACTAATGGGTCAATATTATAAATAACATGAGTAATAATCCTTGTTTTCCTTTCACACAGAAGCCACAACACTGACATGTTTCAGACTTTGACAATGTGAACAACATCAATTTTAACCCCATATTATTTCCTGAATGCCTAATTACAATTTGCATAATCAAATTTTGACCATAATAATAATAATATCACCCAATAAGTTTTGTGTCATTTTTAATCCTGAATAACTCCATGGTTTTGTTGATTGTACAGAGCCCGCAGCATGTGCACCGGACCCACTCACAGCGCCTCCCCTCCGACCACAAGCTGACAAGCTCCTTCAACCTCTCCAATAAGGCACCACACAAAAACAAAAATGGTCTCGTACACTCCGAGGTAAAGTAAAAGTAGCCCATTAAGTAGCGCCTTAACTGACTTAATGTAGCTGATTAAGTAGCGCCTTAACATAGACACTAAGAGCTTTAACATAGACGTAAAGTAGTTACTAAGAGTGTGCTTCAAGCTTACAACAACACTGACACAATCCAAGCAAAATACCGACAATGAAATATTACTCACAATATTTATTCATAGGACATGATTAGGTAGAGGTGTCTAAGTAGATATTTAATATAGACTGTAAGTAGCTACTTACAGAGTGTTTTAAGTCAGACAACAGCACAGCATAGTTCGCTTCAATCTACTCAAGAAATATGCAAAACATATATGCATTCATGATCGTATAGATTATCCAAACGAAACCAAAAATGGTCTCGTACACCAATGTAACATAAAAGTAACCAATTAAGTAGCGATTAAGTAGCAAGTAGCAAGTAGCAACTTATTACAAAGACATCAAGTATTGCTCCACGCCCTACAACGCCTTTCTCATTCCAAGAAAATAAGATAAATCATCTTGTCTGACGGACAAATGACTGGCTTTAAGAAAATTTGAAGAAAATAATTTTCTTAAAACTAGTCATTTGTCTGCCAGGCAAGTTTATTCATCTTATTTTTTTGAAATGAGACAATTATTTTTGGCTGTCTTCATTCATGAAAAAAACTTAAATGGACTCGTACACTCTTTGATAACGTAAAAGTAACTCATTCAGTAGAACTTGAACATAGACTTTAAGTAGTTACCTAAGTAGGTGTGCTTCAAGATTGTCAATACAGAATATTCCCAATCCAGTCCACGGTGACGATATATTGATTCATAATTATTCAAATTATCCAAACCAGAAATGGAAATGTTCTCATACACTTTAAGGTAGTGTGAAAATAGATAAGTAGGATTAAGTAGGGAGCTTAAAGTAGCTACTTCAGCGTAGACTTTAAGTAAGGCTCAGTTTGCTTCACGCTATACAACACAGTTTTTTTCTTCATTCCACTCAGAAATACTCGTCTCGTAGACCCGTAGTAACCAAGGTAACGTAAATACACCATTCAGTAGGGAGTGACCAAGTAGCGACTTTAACATAGACATTAAGTAGCGCCTACTTTAAGCCAATCACAAAACAACAAACAAATACCAAGGCCACTCAAAAAAATATACTGGTTTGTCAGCAGCTCGCACGTCAGAGAAATTGTTTGTTTTTGAGATGGGTAAATTAATTTTTGAAATTTGAAATTTTGAATGAAAAACAAGAAATTGACAAATATTACCGTAGTTGGCATCAAATTAAGGTGTAGTTTACACGGGCAGTAATGCAATGGACTAAAAATAACTACACATTTGAAGATTGATAAACTACTAAAATGTGAATATTGGTCATGGAAAGCATACATTTTTCTACACTTTTATACAACAAACGCTCTCTCATCATATCTGTCAGTGCTTGGTGATGAGAAACCGGTATCTTCTTAGTGGTTGGGAATGGTCTCCTACTTTCTGGTATTCCCTGAAGTCATATACAAGTACATCACACAGTAAGGGTTAGGGTCATGTTCTGGTGACAGTGTCTCACTCTCCCAGCCGAGTTTCTGACCTCATACTGAGGCTGTTCTTAGAGCCTTATGCCACGGAGGGCATGGAGAACAAAGCATTTCACACCTCTCCTATACTGCATACAGCTATTGTTATAAAGTAGTTAAAGGCCTAGTACCAATCTGTAGGGGTATTCAGTGAAGGGAGCCTATAAGGCTCCTTCAGTGTATTATATTTCGTGTACAGATTGGTACACGTCCTACATACAATGCGGCACATCTCTCTCCAACTCACTCGTTATTCACACATAGTAGCATAAATGTGACCTGTTTTAATGAAATGGGTTGGAACTCAAACTTTTAAGAGCCTAGATATGGGCTCTTTTAATTATTATAGGGTGGGGAAAAAATAAATTTTGAAAATGTTTTTTCGCCACTTTACTACCATATGAATAGTCATCTTCTGTAATACTTAGTTACAAACCAGATTTCAACTCCAATTATTTCCAAAATGATGGCCATAGGATTTATAATTATATTGTATAATATAGCTAATATATGATTTAAAAGTTTAAATTTTAACTAATTTCCATTTAATTCAACAAAAAAGTACAAAAAATGTCGCCAAATGACAAAAAAAACTGGCCAATATAATACATGTCACATATCAAATGAAAATTATTGATGAGCTGTACACGAATATGGCAATATCGCAACATTATTTTAACCTGCGACTTCCGACCCATGTCGTTAAAACGGGTTAAAAAGTGTCTAGACAAAAGCAAAAGTGGTCTTGTAGGCTCCGAGGTGATGTAAACGTAGCAGTTAAGTAGCGGTGATTGAGTGTTAGGTACTTTAACGTCCAGAGGGCAAGTTGCATTTTGCATTCCAGCGTTGATTAAGTAGAACCTTAAGTAGTTACTTAGAGTGTGGTTCACAGGATCAGGGTTGTTTTGTTTGCTTTAACAATTTTTATTCAGATATTGCAATTCAATATACAAAAGTATAGTGTTTTAATGCAGGATACTCTCCCATGTCATCAAACAAGTAATATAACATAGTAACATGCAGTAATACTAGAACACAACAGCAGGACACATGCAGTAACATAGAGTTATGATACTAGTGACCTCAGCAGTGGTGGAGGTGTCGTGTTGTAGCGTTAACCCCGGCTTTATGTATGTTACAAATGCTTGGAGCAGAATGTGAGAGAATAATCTTTGTACAGAACTCACACACACAGGGACTGAATGCAGTTAGCATGGCAGAACAGCCAGACCGGGAAGGGTTCAAAATGTTTAGGGGCCGTCCATAAAGTACCATAAAACCTCACGTATAAGCCGCGGCTTATACGCGAGTCAGACTCAGCTTTCTTTTGCTACCAAACATAGCTATTTAGGGTGCGGCTTATATGAGAATTTTACCACAGTACCAAATTAACAATTTTCAGACCTCTTTGTGGCTTATATAATTTGTCAAATTTAGGGTGCATAAACCAGACCTAAGTGAAGACTTTTGTATCAGCCAATGTCATGTATCTCATGTAAAAGCCTAACTTGCGTATAACCCGCACCCCGACTTTAGGCTAATCCTATAAGCCGCACGGGCCATCTGATTATGGTGACTTTAGTACTGTACCATGGTAGCAAAACCCCCTCGTATAAGCGGTACCCCGACTATGTGTCGATCCTGTAAGCTGCACTGGCGATCTGATTCGTGTATTAGTCGAGAATTTACGGTACACATCATTCAATAAACATCAGTCAAAAATACAAAAAGTGCAGACAAATAACACGTTCATGCACCAATCACGCAAACATCTACCAACACTGCCCCCCCCCCCCCCATTCGGCCATGTTGTTCAGTGCTACCCACCCCCAAGGTGTAAAGGCTGATAGCTTCTTCTCATACATATTTGACAAATACCATTTTCATGTATAACTTTGTATAGCATTCTACAGGATTTACCTATGCTGCCCTTAAATGGTTAACGTCTTTACTGTATGTAAAATGTACATATGCCCATAGGCTACATATATACATCAGCTTAGGTTAGTTTATACATCTAAGTGTTATAAGACACCATGCCGGGCATGTATGACATACTCTGCTGAACTGAAGTGGCATTTGTACTATGAAGACACCACCCAATTCTCCTCATTGGCCCCTGACCCCCACCCCCTCCCTAGTTATACATGTTATAATGAATGTATTGTATTTTTTAGGTTGTAATAGAATTTGACTGCAACTCCTTTTAATTATCCAATATGTGGCTGGGTACCCCCCCCCCCCCCACCCGGGGCTCTGCTTAACACTGGCAGTGTTATTATAAATAAGCCTATTCCATATTCACAGAACTCAGCCTCTCATAGGGTTAACCCTTTAAGGGCCGCATACTGCCTTTATCTGCCAAGCCCCTGGTCGGCATGATGCATGCATACAGCCCTGGTGAGTAACTCTCCAGGGTATGCTTTTAAGCATCATGCCGACCCATTCATGAATGTATCAACGCCATAGGGTTGTATTAATGTTTGAATGCGAGTAACTCGCCGGGCTGCATTCATGCATAATGCCGACCTGGGGCATGGTTTCCTTTCATAGAGGGTTAACCCTTTAAGGACAGCATAATGCCTTCATGCATAATGCCTGTGGTTGCCTGATGCCCTGGTGAGTAACTCACCAGTGCTACATTCAAGCATCATGCCGACCCTACATGGTTGAAACACTCCCGTAGGGTGCAGCACTGACGAGTTACTCGCGGGGGCTGCATTGGTGCATCATGACAACACGTCATGTTTCGGTGCCATGCCATGTTGTAGTAGGTGTTTACATGTACCTCACACACGGCGGGCAGGTTGCCCCTGACTTTTACCGGGTGACGTTATTGGGCGGGTGACCTTTTTGACAAGGCAAGTAACAAAACGGTTGAAACCAAATTCAAAGCTGATTCCTTGCTAACTGTATATGATCGGTCATGTTAATTAGAGATATGCTAATTAGGCATAGATTCCCCCACTGGAATGTTTTAGAGTTTTAGTATGTCATTCTAGGGACATCATAGAAATGCATTATGGTGAAAAAGCTTTTGTCACACTTTGTTTGAGGTCCCCCCTAGTTATGAGCTTATTAACTAGTGGCCAGGGGCACCCGGGGGCATGCTACGTGCAGGCGGCCATATTGTAACAACAACTATATTGTATAACCCACTACAGTGTCCCCCACCTGAGGCCAAAAAACAGAAGCATTGTTTCAGGTCACCCGACCGACCCTATCAAAACAGGGCCGACCCTACGTTTTTTTAATGCAATTTTGAAGTTTTCATTTTGTATTTTTACCCTTTTTTGGTCAATTTTAGGGTCTTTGGAGTGGCTAGCTAGTACTTTCATGTTAAAAAAAAAGTTGAAAAAAATAAACCGACCTGCCGACCCTACATTTTTTTTTGCCATGTTACCTGAAACAAACCTTTTTTTTGGCCTTATAAGCTGCTTAGGCCAACCTAATGTGTTCTGACGACCTAGCTAAAGGCCAACAGTTGCTGCCCCTGCAGTAACAGGCAGGGTGGGGTGAGGACCGGCACGGCGGGCCTTATATAGGGGCGGTGCGGTGTGCTTGCAGTGGTACAGCTGGACATGTACCGGGGTGTCTTTGACTTCAGACTCAAGGCAGGAATATCAATGTCAGCCGTGTCTGCTTCAAATGTGCCTCTACATGGGTCCCCAGAATTTTGACCGTGTCGCCGTGTCGATTTTTAGCAAAAGGGCCGTGTCATCGTGTCGATTTTTAGGTATATAAGAACTCTAGAGAAAATTCTCTGTGGGTCGATTTTTATCTCTAACTTTCGTGTGTCCGTCGATTATTAAAATGGCCTAAAAGGGCCGTGGCGCCGTGTCGCCTGTGTCAATTTTTACCCATGTAGAGGCACTCAAAGTGCAGCCCTGGCAAGGAACTCACCAGTGCTGCATTCATGTATCATGCCGACCCTACAGAAGTGCATCAGGCCCATAACGTTGGCATGATGCATGAATATAGCACTGGTGAGTCACCCACCAGGGCTGCATGCATGCATCATGACGTCCAGGGCATGATGGTGCCTCTACATGGGTAAAAATCGACACGTGCGACACGGCGACACAGGGGTTTTAAAAATCGACGGACACTTTTTTTTTAATGTCCTAGTATATTCTATCTATCTAAAAATCGATATGGCGACACAGCCTTCTGGCTTAAAATCGACACGGCGACATGGTAAAAATTCCCGGTACCCATGTAGAGGCACATGGTGTATTAATGCACTCTGCGGCCCGTGTTAATGGGTTAATACCCTGGAGGAGTAGATGCCATATTGTACCAACAACCGGCATAACCTCATAAGCTGCTTACCCCACTGTGTTCCTGCATACAGTGCAGGCACGTGGCCTGGCTACTGCTCCACAACATAAAACACTGTCCTAAAAACGCAACTATCAGCTTATTGTGTCGCCTGTACACAGCCAAAAATAAATTATCTCATTTCAAGAAATTCAGATTATTGAACCCGTCTGGCGGACAAATCACTTGTTTTTATTAAAACAAGTATCTTATTTGCCAAACAAGTTTAATAATCTGAATTTCTTGAAATGAGATAATTATTTTTGCCTGTGTAGGTGGTGGGGGCACAATCCCTAAAAATGACACGAATTTTAAGATGTCCTCCTTCAGAATGCTACAACAGAATGGGTGTGCCCTGCTCTCATTTACCAGGACCAGCCTGTTGTTTGGTCTCATGCCTCAACTTATGTAAATGTAGATATTTTCGCTGGTATATATATATATAAATGTTCGTGGATTTGCTACAATTGCACATGGATTCAAATTCGCAGATTTTGAAATATAGTAGTTATTTAACTATATTTGATCAGAGATATTTGCACTGTACATATTTTCACGGATTTTAAAATCTGTGAAATGTGCGAAAATATGTGCAGCGCGAAATGTAGTACGTTTATAGAATGGGTAATTGCCAAAAGGACCTATCTACCCCTTTGAAAAGTCATAGATAGGTCTTTTGGGCAATTACCCAGCAAAGGTTGATACAATACATGATTGACATATCCTGATTCCCATAATGAAGCACAGAGTAGGAGCAGGGAATTGGTGCAGCAATAAATCACATAGACCTCCCGCAGAGATCCAACTCAGCCCGTGAGTTATGACGCACACCGAGCCGGGCTATTGTTTTGTTATTTGTTTCAGCTTGTTAATCCTTTAAAGTCAGCAAAGTGCCTTAATGCATGATGCTGTTTTGTCGGCATGATGCATTGACAGCACTGTCGAGTCCTGTTAAAGAGCTAGTATAGGGTCATTAGAGCATACATAGCACATGTCGGCAGCTCTGACAGACTATGAGCTAGCAGTTACTGTGAGTAACTAACTTCTACTGGATCCTCTTGTCATGTACACATGTTTCTCCTGCTCCTATGCCTTGTAATATAGCATTAGGGCTGACATATATCATACAGGCGGCCTAATACTGATTGGTATTGAACTGTTCCTGCATAGTTCATCAGTGGTATCTACATCCATAGCTGTAGATGGGATGTACACAGCTACTGACTGGTACCCTCCATGTTTTACATTAGTACTGACTGGTACCTTCCATGTTTCACATTAGTACTGACTGGTACCCCTCCATGTTTCACATTAGTACTGACTGGTGTCTCTCCATGTTTTACATTAGTACTGACTGGTACCTTCCATGTTTCACATTAGTACTGACTGGTACCCCTCCATGTTTCACATTAGTACTGACTGGTGTCTCTCCATGTTTTACATTAGTACCGACTGGTACCCCCCATGTTTCACATTAGTACTGACTGGTACCCCCTCATGTTTCACATTAGTACTGACTGGTACCCCTCACGTTTGACATTAGTACTGACTGGTACCCCTCCATGTTTCACATTAGTACTGACTGGTGTCTCTCCATGTTTTACATTAGTACTGACTGGTACCTTCCATGTTTCACATTAGTACTGACTGGTACCCCTCCATGTTTCACATTAGTACTGACTGGTGTCTCTCCATGTTTCACATTAGTACCGACTGGTACCCCCCATGTTTCACATTAGTACTGACTGGTACCCCCTCATGTTTCACATTAGTACTGACTGGTACCCCTCACGTTTGACATTAGTACTGACTGGTACCCCTCCATGTTTCACATTAGGGGCCATCCATAAATGACGTCACACCGGAGGGGGTGGGTGGGTGTTGGTCCGAGTGTGACAAAGTGTGACAGGGGGGTGGGTGGGTGTTAATTCCAGTGTGACGTCACATTTTGAAAAATACAAATAAAACCTTCAGACTTCTTTTTTTGACAAAAAAAAATCACACAACCCAGGTAAAAGAAAAATAATAGATCAGTTTGTTTATTCTAGATTGGCTGCACATACTCTTGAAAGTAAAGTAAATTCCACAGGATGCAATGTATTCAACAGGGTCAAAGCCGACCGGTTCCCCATAGCAGGGAATTATCAGGTACGATCTTGCCCCCATGATAAGTTTAGAAACCATCTGATCGGAAAGACCAGTGCAACGCCTTTTTTTTTACCTGTCAGCACTATTAGGAATCCTTGGATTGAGGGTGATAAGAATGATAAAATGCCTGGGTGCTATGAATACTCATGCGAACATGCACCATTTTAGATAATTGCAATTGCAATTCAGTCTAGCATCTTCCAGATTGAGAGTGGATAAATTTTATCCTCTTGTAAACTGATCAAATAATGGCCACTGGCTGAGGATCGCCGGTCCCTCGTCGGCTTGATGCTGACTGAATTTGAAAGGGTTTGAATTAGGACTTAAGCTAGTATGATAAAATCTATCACTACCCATTTTGAGGGACTTTGACTCATATACTTTATCCTATTTAAATAACAATTTAACTGTAATAACCTTTTTGTGCATCTATGTATATATATATATATATATATATATATATTCAACAGTCTTGATTTTGCATTGCATAATCATAATTCATGTATGAACAACTCTGATACAATACATAACTTAAGCGGGGGGGGGGGGGTGTCTGCACATAATTTTCTCGGGGTTTGTTGGCTGTTGTGTGACAAAGTGTGACAGGGGGGTGGGTGGGTCTTGAAATTGCCTCAAATTAGTGTGACGTCATTTATGGACGGCCCCTTAGTACTGACTGGTACCTTCCATGTTTCACATTAGTACTGACTGGTACCCCTCCATGTTTCACATTAGTACTGGCTGGTACCCTCCATGTTTCACATTAGTACTGACAGGTTTCCCATTATTCCAGCACTGACTAGTATGTCCCCCATATCTATATGTAACTACAGTACTGACCATCATCTCTCCGTGTTTCAGAAACTGGTGGCGACGGTGGCGCCCACCCTCCCGCAGCTACCACAGAGCCAAGATGGCCGCCCCACACAAAACAACAACAAGCAACATTCAGAGACCAACAACAACAACACACTGCCGCAGCTGGATAAGAGTAACGGCCTCACGCGACAACCCAGCTTCCTGAACACCCCCCGGGACAAGGACAAGTCCCACCGTAACCGGACAGACGACTATGGCAACCCGCTACCCCTCACACCAGCAGGTAGGTGGTTTTCTTCTTTTAGATGTTCATATTTTTTTAATTTTTGAAAAAGAAATAGTCAGGAAGATCCAGTAGGCACAGAACATTGAATCAAGATTAACAAATGGTTGTCAATGTTGATTCAATGTTGATTCAATATTGATTCAATGTTGAATTGAATTTTGTGCCCACTGGGAAAGAGGCTCCCATGTGGCCTAAATGATCATCTGATTACCGAAAATTGCCTTTTAATACCATTTCATGGTATTCCTACTTTCTGGAGGAATCAGTGAGTCATCCAAATGAGCCACGAATTGAACACGGCCAAAAATGATTATCTCATTTCAAGAAAATAAGATTATTTAACTCGTCTGGCAGACAAACCATTTGTTTTAAGAAATTATTAAAATTAGGTAAATAATCAAATTTTCTTGAAATTAGATAATTATTCTGGGCTGTGAAGGTGGCAGTTGACCTAGTTGCTGACAGGCGTGTATGTCATACTGACCTACATGTGTCAGAAATACAATTCAAGCCCACGGTTGGAGCCATCTCTCATAGTCCCGGTCTGTCGGCAGGTATCTACAGCACAACTCATCAGCAGCAGACACCAGCATTCAAAGTTTCATCAAGGAGACTTTCTCTGATGTTTGAGTGGTCAGTTATGACAGTTAGATTGACCCTAGTCAGATTTGGCTGACACCAAGACTTGTATTACACCTTCCCAGTGAGAGGGTCTCGCCAAATCCTTTAATTACTGTGCACAATATGTACAATATGTACCTTATGTACACTATCTGCAATATGTACAATATGCACATTAAGTACAATATGCACATTATACCATATGTGCAATGTGTACATTACGTGAACAATGTGCACAATGTGTACAGTCAGCAGTTACCTTTGTCCTACCCAAGGCCATGGCGGCCATCTTGTGATCTCTTTCTGCCAACCCCAATAAAAACACCACCAGAAGTGCCCCTCACCCCAGTTACCCTACAGACCGGGGCAGCAAACAAGACTCCAATCATCATAATAAAATTCCGTAAACACACATTGTGTTAGAACAAGGCTCTCAGAAATGTCTGTGATGGCCATATCTCACCAAACCCAATCATTTGTCTAGATATCATTAGAATAAACAACAACTTTGAACAGAATCAGGAGCCGGGTTCAGGAGACTTGTCCATCAGGGTGTATATGAGATGGCAGGATGTCGGTCATGTAGGGAGCTGTAGGGTGAGGGTAGTAGCAGTCTCTATGAGGCAGGTATATGTTGTGTCAGCACCTCGTGCCGCTACCTGCTGCAGGGAGCTGTAGGAGGGACACCTGGTGTGAGTTAGACACACCGGGGGGGGGGGGACACATGGGGGCAGGCAGCCACACAGAGAGTCTAACTGCTACAGGCCTTAGTAGTCATAGGCATATTGGTCAGAATGAGGAACTGATATTCAAGAATGACTAAGGCTCAACAAAAGGCCTTACTCAAAAAGATGTATCCTAAGACTCATAGGAATGGAATGACTTAGGTGGGTCAGTCACTACTGACTATACCTGATAGTATCAAATAACCATGGTTGGTCGTATAGGGAGCCAAAAAAGGAGTAACTAGGTTTTGTCGCTATTGACTAAGTTCTGGAGCCTGAAGATTATCTGTGCTATGAGGCAACTGTATGCACCTACCATAAAACCTCTCTGATAAGCCGACCTTTATGGGGGTTTGAAACCTAATTCAGAATATGTATTTCACAGAGAGAAATGTGAGAGTCAGCTCACATGCCACGGTCAGGCATGTGTCGCGAAAAGCACCAGCATGAGAAAATCAGTATGAGTTTCACTGTAAAGAGGGTCCAGCATGACTGGGCTTTCATGCCAATGTGAGTCCAGCACTGTTTGACTTTCTGAGAGTCAGGCATTGCTGGTGGAGGGTAGATCACCGTGGGTAGATTCACCGTGAGTCAGACACATAACCTGAGGCGCCATCTGTAGTTAGTGGGCTGCACCGAGCGATGCCTGCCTGCTACAGCACTATGCAGCCCTCAGAGGGTTAATGTGAAGTACTGCTGCTGATCTTGTGGGTGTGACCTCTGTGTGAGCTGTATGAACTATTGTTGTCTACAACTTAGTACAAGCCGCGCGTGGCGCGTGGCGTGTGGCGTGCGGTGTGTGGCGCATGGTGCGTGGCGTGCGGTGTGTGGCGTGCGGCGTGTGGCGTGCGGCGTGTGGCGCGTGGCGTGTGGCGTGCGGTGTGTGGCGTGCGGTGTGTGGCGCGTGGTGCGTGGCGTGCGGTGTGTGGCGTGCGGCGTGTGGCGTGCGGCGTGTGGCGCGTGGCGTGTGGCGTGCGGTGTGTGGCGTGCGGTGTGTGGCGCGTGGTGCGTGGCGTGCGGTGTGTGGCGTGCGGCGTGTGGCGTGCGGCGTGTGGCGCGTGGCGCGTGGCGTGCGGCGCGTGGCGCATGACGCGTGGCTTGTACAGTAGTGTAGAGCACGGGGGGCACAGCGGGGTGTCGTGGTTGGTACTGGCGTTCATGAGTCAATTTTGTGGTACTTTTCAAGCTAAAGTAAAGAATGGAAAAAAGATAAAATAAAAAGATAAAATAAAATTCCAAGTACTCCAGTGGGAGGGGGGCGGACGTATAATAATCTTTTGTGTGTCTTTTGTGTGTCCACACTTTTTTCATCCTGCCCCCTTGTAAGTAATTAATGAACCATCCCTTGGACCCTGACTGGGGGTAGAACCACACCACAGCAGGAGGTCTTACAGAACTTGGCACCAAGAGGGCCATCCCTCATACACAGTGTTATAACGTGCAGCCAGTCATAGCAGCACAACAGGTGGCCATATAGCTGTACCAACGTGCCATGCAATAATATCATGATATGAGGTTTATAATTGTTACAATAGTGTTGGCTATGGACTAGGCTGGCCTGAATATTCTCCATGATTTCTTTGTCCTTTTCTAGATCTTTCATTCTGGTTGTGAAGGTACAATCTCTGTTGTCAGGGAGAAAAAAATCTTCCCTTGCACCTTTCTCAAGAAGAAACCATTTATTGTCAAACTTGCCTCATTGGTACAGCCTGAGGTGAACTAAAAGTATCGGAATCTTATTTGTAATGAAAAGTAATGAGTCGCAACGAGTTGTAATAAGTTGCAATGAGTCATAAAAAGTTGTAATGAGTCATAAGAAGTTTTAACAAGTTATTACGAAACATTATGAGTTATTACGAGTCGTAACGAGTTGTAACACATTGTGGATTAGACGAGGCAGTGTTGCTTTGCCTGCAGTGTGACCATGTTTGACCTAAAGATCCAAGCCCGCCTCACAATTTTGAATTCACCCTGGGTGGAAGCTGTTTAACAACAACAAAAAATGTCTAGACCCTCTTTGGTATTAGACAAAAAAGACAATTTGTAACAAATTTTACTATTTTGGTTGTAACACATTGCGACACATTGCGACACATTGTGACACATTGTGACACATAGTGACACATTGCGACACATTGTGACACATTGTAACACATTGCGACACATTGTGACACATTGTAACACATTGCGACACATTGTGACACATTGTGACACATAGTGACACATTGTGACACATTGTGACACATTGTGACACATAGTGACACATTGCGACACATTGTGACACATTGTAACACATTGCGACACATTGTGACACATTGTAACACATTGCGACACATTGTGACACATTGTGACACATAGTGACACATTGTGACACATTGTAACACATTGTGACACATAGTGACACATTGTGACACATTGTAACACATTGTGACACATTGTGACACATTGTGACACATTGTGACACATTGTGACACATTGTGACACATAGTGACACATTGTGACACATTGTAACACATTGTGACACATTGTGACACATTGTAACACATTGTAACACATTGTGACACATGGTGACACATTGTGACACATTGTGACACATTGTAACACATTGTGACACATGGTGACACATTGTGACACATGGTGACACATTGTGACACATTGTGTAACACATTGTGACACATTGTGACACATTGTGACACATTGTGACACATTGTGACACATTGTGACACATTGTGACACATTGTAACACATTGTGACACATTGTGACACATTGTGACACATTGTGACACATTGTAACACATTGTGACACATGGTGACACATTGTGACACATGGTGACACATTGTGACACATTGTGACACATTGTAACACATTGTGACACATGGTGACACATTGTGACACATTGTGACACATTGTAACACATTGTGACACATTGTGATACATTATAACGCGTTGTACCGTTCCCCTTTTAGAGGCCGTCAAGTTGTACCGTAACAAGCTGACAGCATATGAGCAGTCAGAGATCCTGGACTACTCGGAGGTCTGGTACCTGGGACTGGACGCCAAGAAGATCGAGGCGGTGCAGGGCGCCGCCGCAAACAGCGGTTACGATGACGACAGCGGGTCCTACGTAAAGGTGCGTGTAGTTCTGGGACAGTCCACCAGGGGCCGCAGGGGCTTTAGTGTCACATGCCGAGTTGTTGTCATGATACAGGAATGCAGCCTTGGTGAGTAACTCGCCAAGGGTGCAGGATTGCAGCCCTGGTGAGTAGCTCGCCAGGGGTGCAGGAATGCAGCCTTGGTGAGTAACTCGCCAAGGGTGCAGGATTGCAGCCCTGGTGAGTAACTCGCCAGGGAGGTAGGATTGCAGCCTTGGTGAGTAACTCGCCAGGGAGGTAGGATTGCAGCCTTGGTGAGTAACTCGCCAGGGAGGTAGGATTGCAGCCATGGTGAGTAACTCACCAGGGCTGCATTCCTGCATCATGGTGACAAACGGCACAATGTATTAAAGCACCATGCGGCCCTTGGAGGTGTAAGGAGTCCAACCAGCACCGAGACGATAACATGCCTCCATTCTCAGTCAGCGCCACTTTCTGTCTAATCCTGGATTGTCATAACACCAGGCGCTACCTGCAGAAAGAAGTGTTTTAGCAGAGAAGCTTATATCACTCAAAAAATAATCTGATTTCTTATCACCACGCATGTCATGAAAATCACGATTCAGGGAGAAATTTTGTAAAATATTGACAAAAATTGGCATATTTGGTATCAAATTAAAGCCTAAACTGTTATTATGTCAGTAATGCAGTGGGCGAGGAATAAAATTCCCTTTTTTGAATTTTTGGAAATCAATAAACGTTTTACTACAAAATTTGCTTCATGAAAAGTCCACTTTTTCTTATACATTTTGGCAGATCAGTAAATAAAGGTCAAGTAAAAAACGTCCTCATCATATTTTTCTTCACTTCGTGATGAGAAGCCTGGTATTTTTTTGAATGGCCTGGTGTTATATGTCTGCATATATAGAAATGCAGGAGTGAGACTGGAGCATGTTGGTGGTGTCTCGTGTGGTGGTGACTGAGGTGGTGCCCCCTGGTTCCTTATCCCAGAACTAACGTGCCCCTACTGGGTTCAGCTCTCGCTATCCTCAATGGTCTAATACAGTACATTTGTATACAATCTTCTAAATATGTTCATAATATCAAGTAACCTAGTAAATATAGTGCCAATAAAGGCCTTCTCATATAGGCCTATAATTTACTTTTATAAAGAAGTAGAAGTATGTTTAGTAATTTAGCACTGATACGTTTAATTCAATTCCATTTAGAACGTTAATGTATGTATGTCTAATTGCCAATCATTATGTGTCTTTGTATTCATTACTGTATCATTTTAATAAGAGCTTGGAGCTCTCTTTAATTTGGCATCATGTGGTCCTTAAAAGGTTAACATGGGGTGTCATGCAGTCTTCAAAGGGTTAAAGTTAAACGTCATCCTTTAAGAGTTGACATGAGGCGTCATGTGGTCCTTAAAGGGTTAAAACATCGAACAGTTTGTGACGGGTTCCCTTTAAGGCCTCACACAGTCCATGACGGGTTCCCTTTAAGACCTCACACAGTCCATGATGGGTTCCCTTTAAGGCCTCACACAGTCCGTGACGGGTTCCCTTTAAGGCCTCACACAGTCCATGACGGGTTCCCTTTAAGACCTCACACAGTCCATGATGGGTTCCCTTTAAGGCCTCACACAGTCCATGACGGGTTCCCTTTAAGGCCTAACACAGTCCGTGACGGGTTCCCTTTAAGGCCTCACACAGTCCATGACGGGTTCCCTTTAAGGCCTAACACAGTCCGTGCCGGGTTCCCTTTAAGGCCTCACACAGTCCGTGACCTCATGCAGTCCTTAAAGGGTTACCTCAAACACCCGCAGGTTCTGGGGGACCAGTCGGTGTACTGCTACAAGATCCTGGAGGTTCTTGGCAAGGGTTATAGTTAGTTAAAGGGTTAACATGAAGCCACATGCGGTCCTTAAAGGGTTAACAGTAGGTGTCATGATGCCCCTACTCTGCAGGTTCTGGGAGACCAGCTCGTGTACCGCTACGAGATTCAGGAGGTGCTCGGCAAGGGCTCGTTTGGACAAGTCGTCAAGGCCTACGACCACAAGACCTGCACCTACGTCGCCATCAAACTCATACGCAACAAGAAAAGGTGGGTCTTAACCATTTTGTATTCTATCAAAATGCGTATCAGTAAGAAACATAAAGAAAGAAAAAGGTCCCTAGTCATATGAGAAACCTTTTTTTATTTTTCAATCACTTCAAAAAGAAATGAAATCTTTTAAAATCTAATTTACTATATATATAACTGCCTGGTGATAAACTGTTGGGGTGGTTCCATGTTCCACTACTTTGCTCCATTTATAACAGACTCATTATAACATTGTAGGCAATGTGTTTCCAGGTTCCACTATTTTACTCTCTATAACTGACTCAGTATAATATTATTGTTTGTGTGACCAGATTCCACCACTAGGTGTATATAATGTAACATTATGGTTCCAGATTCCACCACTAGGTGTATACAATGTAACATTATGGTTGCAGGTTCCACCACCAGGTGTATACAATGTAACATTATGGTTGCAGGTTCCACCACCAGGTGTATACAATGTAACATTATGGTTGCAGGTTCCACCACCAGGTGTATACAATGTAACATTATGGTTGCAGGTTCCACCACCAGGTGTATACAATGTAACATTATGGTTGCAGGTTCCACCACCAGGTGTATACAATATAACATTATGGTTGCAGGTTCCACCACCAGGTGTATACAATGTAACATTATGGTTGCAGGTTCCACCACCAGGTGTATACAATGTAACATTATGGTTGCAGGTTCCACCACCAGGCGCTGGTGGAGGTGAAGATTCTGGACGCGCTGAGACGTAAAGACAAGGACAACACGTACAACATCATCCACATGCTGGAGTACTTCTACTTCAGGAACCACCTCTGCATCACCTTCGAGCTCATGGGGTACGTTACGTTAACACTAACCCTAACCCTAACTCATGTTAACACTATAAATATGTTACATTACTATACCACCTTCGAGCTCATGGGGTATGTCGTATACTATGTACCCCTATACTACATTAACTATACCCCTATACTCATGGGGTATGTCGTATTCCGCATTAGCTAGATGTCCTGTGGACAGCGCCATGTTGATTGGTACCAGTGTAACCAGTCTAACCTCCAGCAACCAGCTCAGCCAAATCTCGTGGCCGAGATTAGGGTACAAGAAGGGTGCAGGTATTGTGAATAGGATGTACCTTGACACTCCTAATGCCACCTGTGTCCAGTATAGTGTAGTGGTTAGCACTGTGGACTCATGATGCAGAGTACCTGAGTTCAATTCTCTTCCAGGCAATGCCTGGTAATCAAATTCATAAGTATAGCAATTTTGGAAACAGAATACATTATTCACAATACTAAAGAAAATTTAGAAATATGTAGGCCTATTTAAAGGACATAGTGTTATTTGGCCGGGTAGGGATTTGAACTTGGGCTCCCAGCATTATGAGTCCACAGTGCTAACCACTACACTATACTGGACACAGGTGACATTAGGAGTGTCCAGGTACAACCTATTCACAATACCTGCACCCTGCCTGTACCCTAATCTCGGCCACGAGATTTGGCTGAGCTGGTCCTTGCAGAGCAAAGGGTTATGATTGTAACCAGTGGTCCAAAAGGTGGAGCCACTGTATCTCGCTAATGCGGAATACTATGTACCCCTATACTACATTAACTATACCCCTATACTCATGGGGTATGTCGTATACTATGTACCCCTATACTACATTAACTATACCCCTATACTCATGGGGTATGTCGTATACTATGTACCCCTATACTACATTAACTATACCCCTATACTCATGGGGTATGTCGTATACTATGTACAATATACACCCTGACCCTGACTCATGGGGTACGGTACACTAACACTATCAGTATGTTACATTAACTTTACCCCTGTACTACACCATTGACACCCTGACCCTACCTCATGGTGTATAATATGTTACTATACCCCATACTACAATCTCTGCATCACTTTCGAGCTCATGGGGTACGTAACTCTATCAATACGTTACGTGCTACGTCCGTATTCCTCATTCTGTATTAAATGACACGTCCGTGTTCCTCATTCTGTTTTACAATAATGACACGTCCATATTCCTGACTCTGTCTTGCAGCATGAACCTGTACGAGTTGATAAAGAAGAACAACTTCCAGGGTTTCAGCATCGCGCTCATCAGACGCTTTGCCTACTCCCTGCTACAGTGCCTCAAGGTCATCCACAAGGAGAAGATCATTCACTGTGACCTCAAACCCGTAAGTAGGTCAAGGTCATACACGGCAGCTTTTGAGTTGTAAGCCAAGGTCATTCAATGCATTTAGAGTCTTTCACCCTGAATTGTTAACTTAGGACCAAAAGCAATACCAGTAAAAATATAGGACCTAAATTGACTCAAAGTTACATTCTCAGGCCTAATAAGGTATGTTTCAAGGAACCCAACCCTAGGTTATTTTAAGATTAAATTTTTTCGATTTTTTCCTTAATGTTTTAGCATCTTTTTGCCACACTAGCGATCTGATTTGTGTAATAGCTGCACACTATAGATACGGTATTGCGATATTCTCTATTTCCTGGTAGGGTTGAATTATATAGTGTTGGCTAAAGACTTCAGGTGGCAGCACTGAGCTGTCCACTGGCAGGGAGGTTCCATTGCTGAACTCACTGCGCTGTTGGATAAACAAAGGTCCACGACTAGAGTTCCTAACTGGGGGTTAGTTCACGAGGTGAGGCAGAGTAAAAAAACCCTGAAGGGAAACTTTATGTTTATTTCATGTTATTATTCATCATAATTCCACTTAATTGGTCTTAAGGTGGGTCACTACCCTTTGATCAAAGTTAACAGAATCTCCCTATTTTTTTTCTACATGCAGTCTGAATCATATAGAATCAGAAAATGAAAAGAAAAATAGGAGGTCCCGAGCTACTCTTTTTAAATACAGCATTTTGAAAAAATGAAGAATTTTTATTTTTCACAAAAAAATAGAAAAAAGTGTGAAAATTTCCATGATTTTTTTTCATACCAACCATTCTGCACAGAAATGTAAAACCTCACATGTGAAACGCCTATATGTTCCACTTTGCGGCAAAAATTATTTTTCAAGTGTATGCAAGGGCATTCTCGGTAAAAATATGATGTCTCTGGAAAGAAAAGGAATAAATTTTCATTATTTTGTAGCCTTATTAGCTAAAAATAGTATTCAAAGTTAACAGAATTTTTAACTCTCTCAGAAAATATATAAGATCATTTGATAACATATAAAAGTGCTTTTGGTAGGGGGTCCCAGGCATATTTTTTAGGTTTTTTGGCCTTTGAAGTAAAAAAATAATGCAAAATCGGTATAAATCTTACATTTAAAGCTAAAAATAGAGTGTAGAATGGCTAGAATCAGGGTATAAATTGATCACATTTTATACTCTTGGTTACTTTAAGTAACCTAATGAGATCTATGTCATTCTAGGTAACGATTTATTGATAAATAGTTTCAATGTTTTAACTTGTGATAAAAATAGCAAATATTATTGGTTACAAATATATCAAATATTCAAAGTTCCATAAAATACTCGATTTTGCTCGAAATTGCCCAATCTTTTAGTATGACTTAATAAGCATGTATATGTATCCGGTTACTGAATATTAGCCCATTCTGATACATTTAAGCTATATGCGCAGATACCTGCGCAGTGTGCCCATATTCAAGAGGTAGCGATCCACCTTAAAAAGCTACTTTAGATGGTTAAATCAACATTTTTAATGCCGACTCTACTGGGTTGAGACACTCCCAAAGGGTCGTCATGATGCACTAATGCACTTAGGGGCCATCCATAAATGACGTCACACCGGAGGGGGTGGGTGGGTGTTGGTCCGAGTGTGACAAAGTGTGACAGGGGGGTGGGTGGGTGTTAATTCCAGTGTGACGTCACATTTTGAAAAATACAAATAAAACCTTCAGACTTCTTTTTTTGACAAAAAAAAATCACACAACCCAGGTAAAAGAAAAATAATAGATCAGTTTGTTTATTCTAGATTGGCTGCACATACTCTTGAAAGTAAAGTAAATTCCACAGGATGCAATGTATTCAACAGGGTCAAAGCCGACCGGTTCCCCATAGCAGGGAATTATCAGGTACGATCTTGCCCCCATGATAAGTTTAGAAACCATCTGATCGGAAAGACCAGTGCAACGCCTTTTTTTTTACCTGTCAGCACTATTAGGAATCCTTGGATTGAGGGTGATAAGAATGATAAAATGCCTGGGTGCTATGAATACTCATGCGAACATGCACCATTTTAGATAATTGCAATTGCAATTCAGTCTAGCATCTTCCAGATTGAGAGTGGATAAATTTTATCCTCTTGTAAACTGATCAAATAATGGCCACTGGCTGAGGATCGCCGGTCCCTCGTCGGCTTGATGCTGACTGAATTTGAAAGGGTTTGAATTAGGACTTAAGCTAGTATGATAAAATCTATCACTACCCATTTTGAGGGACTTTGACTCATATACTTTATCCTATTTAAATAACAATTTAACTGTAATAACCTTTTTGTGCATCTATGTATATATATATATATATATATATATTCAACAGTCTTGATTTTGCATTGCATAA
>OX381718.1:10000-30000 GCA_947462335.1 Harmothoe impar | reverse complement strand
TAAATCCAGGAGAATCCTCTTTTCAGAACTGAAAGAATTTAGATAGATATTCCACCTAGAACAAATAACATTATTCAAAATGAAATACAATCCCAAAAATTAGCTTTATATTTCCAACAATTAATTTAGAGGCAAACAATTAATCCTAAAAACAAATACCAATCTTGGCCATGGGATAAAAGAGGATGTATTGAAATGTCATGCACTAAATTCACATGCAGTCAATTACATGTTTATTTGTTTAATTTTATGTTGTTTCCCACTATATTTTGACATTGACAAAAATCAAGACCAAAAATCTGTACTAAGGTGTTAACCCTTTATGGGCAGAATATGACTTTTACACGTCACTGTAAATGCTTGAATAAGGGCAGGTGTCTCAAATAAGGGCATGTATAGTATAAGCACGAGGGGAATTTTCTGACATTCACCAGTCGGTACATTTGGCCCGGTGATTATAATTGCACCAGACTTTTAGACGTAATTAACTAATTATAGCTATAACTGAAAGTTTAAATGTAATCCTTCATGAACATAAACAACTGGAATAAGCCAAAGTAGTAATGAAAGAATTTACTATGAATTACTGCATTACGTAGTTACTGTCCTCCGTGATATGCAGAATACTGTACTGTTGTGATAAAATGCCTGGTTTGAAAGAGCCCCAGGCTTGAATAAGCACCAGGGTATAGGGGCCTCCAAATGTTTCATAGCACTAAAACATGAATAAGTGCCTGTCTTGTATAAGCAGCAGGGTTAGAGCCCCGACAAATTTATGAGCACCCCGGTGCTTTATTTCAATGGTACGGTACCAATGACATGCTACAATTACAACGTTACAATAAATGAGACCATAACAGCAGATCAAGCACTGCAATTAATGTTGCTGAAAAATATTTTATTTTAGGACCTTTTGAATCAAAGCACTGTTAAAATCATATTTGTCCAACATGGTTTAAAACTATTTCCCCTTTCTACATTTCCAGCTGAATCTACCAGTAAACCGAAGAAGTCGTCAGACGCCGTGTCTCTGGATGCGTCAGAGGAACAAAGTAACCAAGAAGAATCAGGAAAGTTCTTCCCTCCAATAGGAAACAAATAGCCGCGTCCCGCTGCGGGAGTGGAGGACGGAGGACGCAGGTTCCAGCCCGCGTCACACAAACTGATATCAGCCCGCCACAGCTCACCAAGGGTTTTACTGATTGATAATAACAATATAGACAATAAGTGAGGCTGCTGTGAAGCATCATATTGCTGAACCCAGTCTTATCGGATCCCTGACCCACCGCAATGCTGAACAGTGGGTGCTCTCTGACTAATCGTATTGCTCCATTTATTGAGTAACATGGAGTGGTAATTTCTGCATTTGTGGGGATGAGAGAAGAATGGTTCAGTGATGCCTTCATTGTGTGACGGGGCCCTGCGGTGCAGCCTGCCCCCAGCCTTGTGTGACGGGGCCCTGAACACAGCCTACCTCCTTATAAGGCAGTGCCTACATACAGTATTACTAGAGGTGTTTACGGAGCAGCTCATGAGCAGTTACTCACCTCAGCCACAACCAGCTCAGCACAGTCCTGACCTACTTACATAGGTTCTGACCTACATACATTTGTCTGACCTACATGCACAAGTATGACCTACAAACATAGGTTTTGAACTTCTTTCATAGGTCTGACCTACATAATATATTATATATAGGTCTGACCTTACATAGGCCTTGACCTACTTGCACTAGTCCTGACCTACTTTAAGAAGCCACCTGACCTGGGTGCCATGATGCGGCCTCTTTTTGACTGGAAGCCAACCTTTACTTGAGGAGCAACTTCTACGGATATTCTGGTTGCCAGTCATGGAGTCAGTGTAATAGTGTGAGTGTCGTCTGACGATGTTTTGTATTTGGAGTAACCCATGAGCAGCCTTATTAAACGTGGAGTATCTACCTGTCCAGCTCTACACCTGCAGCAGTACACGAGGGTGTGGATGCTACCTGGTTCTACGCTGGTTCATTGACGCAGACATTACGCTAGACGTGAGCTACTCGCGGACTTTGTACGAGCAGCTCACTCTGTGTCCACTCAGGGAGGGGTTCAGCCATGCACAGGACCATGCTAGTCTGTGAGCTGCTCCCCCTTAGCTCCTGTACACGGTGCTGTATGAGCTGCTCTGTGAGCTGCTCTGTGAGCTGCTCTGTGAGCTGCTCTGTGAGCTGCTCTGTGAGCTGCTCTCCTTCCCTGACATTGTACATACATACCAGATGGAAATTGTGAATTGCTCAGATGCTCAATAGAAGAGGGAAGTGGAGATTTGTAGTTCTGACCTGATTTATAAAAACTTACTTTCGTTCAGAAGGCAATAGTTGATTTGTGGACCTCTGGAGTTTACCTTCTACTGAAGATCAAGCTTAACTCTTTTCTTTCTGATCGATATCGATGAAGGTGTTTTTCGCCGGGAGGTCTGGTGGATGAAATGTCTATATTTCTACCTCCCTTCTATCTTACACACAGCTGTTAAACTTACAGAGGTTTTTTTTGTGTTTTTTTATTTCATTTTTTTTTTTTGGGGGGGGGGGGGATTCTGTACAGATGTACAGGGTAACTTATTGGTGTACAAACAAGCAGAACTATGTTTGTAGGGATGGAATTAGTATAATATCCACCCACCTCTAAAGATGTACATAAATAATTGATATTACTGTAAATAAGTAAATAGAAAATAATGATTTCAGCCATGAAGACATTTGTACTTGCTCATGTAGAGAACTCTTTGTGTGTAAATAGTGGTTCGGGGGGGTGTTAAGTGGCAGAGAGAGCTGGAGGTGGCCACTTGGTGGTATTAGCACCAAGGTTTTATATTGTACAATTAGAAGATACAGTGCCTTGTGTTGTGCCTTGGTCATGGTCCCCTCTCCACGCACATCAGGAGGATGTCCATTGAGGGTGTGGGGACATGGTTTTATTATTATTGTTGTTTATTAAAGGCCTCTCTGTACTTTTATGAGGCTGAGGGAAGATTTTATCTACATTAAATGTCAGCTGCATGCTTGAAAACCCTCTTCTACAGAAATAGTCCCATTATAATGATACATGTACACAAGTCCCACTACAAGCATGTACAACAGTGTGGGGTGATTTAGCACAGTTTTCTTCATAATAGCAGTCTGTGATGGGCCTTAGCCCTTTAAGGACGGCATGGTGCTTTAATGCATCATGTCCATTACTAATGCATCATGTGAGCCCTACAGGGGTGATACACTCATGGAGGATTGTCATGATGCACCAATATAACGCTGCTGGTTCCTTTATTACCACTGCATCGGTGCATCACAGTGCATCATGAGCATGAAGCGATTTGGCATCATGCCGCCCTTACAGGGTTAAGTGTTGATAACTAGTATTATTGTTTGTGTTTGTGACGACACACAATGGCACAGGGTGATGCACCGTGCACCTTGGTAGGTTCAGTATGACACACACATCACACACTTTGACACAGTATAACACACACATCCACTCACACACGTTGACACACCTTGTATACAAACTTGTCAAAAATATGGCATATACTGTAAAACTATGTAAAAGTCATCAACAACTTTTCCATATCAGTTTTTTTCTTCTCTGAGATTGGGGGTGTTGGTTAGAGGCAGGGCGTTAATGTTATAGATTAAAATAAAAAACAGTCAGTCTTTGCGAAAACAGTTGCAATGTCCTCCTAAAATGCCACCGGGCCAGTAGATTTACAAGTGTTACGGGACTGAATGTCCAGTCACATGTTTGGATTTTCTGAACTAAATTAATTTGGTTTGGTTTCTAAACCTGAAATATGTTTGTCAATATACTTTTTACTGTATTTATCCTGATTTGGCCATAAATGATTAGAAATATAATGTACAATACTATTTTCTAGTCAAAATGCATAAATTATCAGATATGTTGGTATCCGGTCCTTAAAAAAGGGAGCCGGTCCTGCAACATTTAAAATATGCAGGACAAAATGTCCTGTGGGACGAAAAAGTTTTCGCAAAGACTGAAAACAAATTTCGAATCTGTTTTACATAGGCCACATCTTTTTCTCAAGTTGAGGGGTTCGGACTCTAAACTGTAGTACCGTCTCCACCCCCAACCTTGGTGTTGAAGTATTGTTGTATTGGAGGAATATGGAAGTGTTAAAACACAACCATGTGCTGTATACATTGGGGTTGGTCAGTTTCAAAATGGTCACCCTTCAAATGAATTTCAATTTGATTTCATGACTGGAATCACAATAACAGTGCCTTCCGCTCCTGTACCTAGGAAGCTGAATCAATATTTGGGGACTTCACAAATGTGGACAACATGAATCTGAATGATAAAACATGACATCGTTTGTCGAGATTTGTTTTTTTATCTATCATCGTTTTAAATATTATAGCAAACAACAAATCAAGAGCAAATCCTTCATACATTTGCTATATCATGAGATATACTTTGTGGATCATGGTAACCAATCAGTCTAGCTACCCTCATTAGAATTGAATTGGCCATAAATGGCAGATTTCGGTTTTTGATGGTTGAAAGTGTCCCAGATTGGCATTTATGAATGATTCATCTCTTCTGAAAACATCCAATTTAAAAATAAACTTGATAATGCAACACTCTCTAAATCACTATTGGGTGTCTACTGTGATGATAAAATGACAAACTCTCCGTCCAGGAGTAAAGTGGCACAGCTTGGTTAAAAGAGAAGAGATCTTAGTTCATGAAGACAGGGAGAAACAGCTCCCAGGGCCTGTCACAAACAAGGGGTCGGCAACAACTTAAAGTGGCCCCCTCACCTAGAATCCAGTACTGTTTTACTAAACTTAGATGGACCTTGTTAGTGACAGGGTCACTTTAAGCTAACATGGACCGTGTTAGTGACAGGGTCACTTTATGCTAACATGGACCTTGTTAGTGACAGGGCCTCTTTAAGCTAACATGGACCTTGTTAGTGACAGGGTCACTTTAAGCTAACATGGACCTTGTTAGTGACAGGGTCACTTTATGCTAACATGGACCTTGTTAGTGACAGGGTCTCTTTAAGGTAACATGGGCCTTGTTAGTGACAGAGGAATGTTCGCACATCATAACTTTGTAAACTCATGGTACTATACGTAAGACTTTACCCTGTACATAATATCGACTGACTCTGTATGACCAGTCATTTTCTACGCAACCTCAATGATGGCATAATAAATTATCATTGTCAAAGACAACACTCTGTTTTTATTTTGATTATTGTTTTTAAAGTTGTTTTTTTTCATTTTTCATTTTTCAGTCATTTATTAAATCTTAGTCCACACATGTCCGCAGTATCGTGGTAGTTATCCCTGTGAGTTAATGACCAGGCTGCATTCATGCATCATTATGACTAACGTGCAAGTTGCATTGTTCTCAGCCTGTTCATACCATTAAAGGTGGACTCTAGCTGTAAGGAAGCGCTCATTTTTTAACAACATGGGTGGGGGGTCGGTGAATTTTTACATGACCGGGTCCAAAATGTTTTGGTTCCCCCCTCAGGCAGGACGAAATAGAATGTGGATGACCCCTTTGAACTAAAGTACTGTTCAGGTTTTTTCGCTAAAAAGGGGCACAATTTTTGGGCCCCCCCTCAAGAAGGGTCCAAACATTTTTGGACCCCCCCTTCAAGGGTTTCAAATATTTTTGGTCCCCAAATCCACCAGCCCCCCCCCCCTCCGATGTGAAAAAAATGACCACTCTCTTATTTGGCCAAAGTATGTGTGTTTCCCTAGACATTTTCATCCGACTGAATCTTTTTAAAAAATTACAGATATTTTTATGCTGTTTAAAAGCAGATAGTCCAAAAATTGCAATTTGGGCGCTCTTGCCCCCATAAAACTTAATTCTCAGCTCTAGAATTTAATTTTTCAGAATTTACAAAAGAAATAGGTTTAGAAAAAAAACTTGCAAAACTCTACTCAGAAATGCCTCTAGAATTTGGAGAATCCTAATTTGATTCCCTACAAACATTAATGATCTTAGTTTTATTTTAGAAAATTGTAGTTTATACTTGTATGGAGACGAAACAGTGTTTTCTATGACTAAACCTGATCTTTGGGTACTAATCACTCAAATGGAAAATAATTTGAGGTCGTTAGATGCATGGTTTAAAAGTAAAATGAAATTATCTATACCCATACTTGTAACACATATGAACTGTGTCATCTGATTTTGAATAATACCGTATTTTGAAACTTATCTAATGTAATAAATACATGTCTACAAATTCAAAATAACAAAAAGATACTCTGCAGTCTCCTCACTTAACCAGTTATGTAGCTGATGTTTACATACAATGCTCAATAGTGTTGTGTTGGTTTAGAAGGACACAGGAGCAAACTCATTTTACAATACTGTAAATAATGCACAGACCCAATGTGTTCGGTTGGATTAGAATCAAAATTCAAGGAAGCTGTCTGAAAATATTATAATCCAGTTGCTTTAAATATAACCAAATCCATACAGAAAGGTAGTTGCTACCTTTTTCTTTAGAATGGGGTGGCACTTCTGGTGCCCCCAATTAGACAGTCACTGAACTAAAACTAGTACCGGTATGGAGCTCTGTCTCCAGGTGGCACCTCAGATAACATTCTGTAACACATGGAATGATCAGAAGGCTTCTGTGTGGGGTTTATATCCGAAGCAGAAGCCTTGCTTCTCACAGTTTCTTGGCCATGACTCAAACACAGTTGCATAGATCAGCATAGGTCACTGGTTGATTGATAACGATGGCCATATCCATACAGACAGCCAAGTGGTCATGACAAGTGCGATCTCTCTTTACAGAATGGTGCAGCACTTCTGGTGTCCCCTAGTGGAGGATCCCTGAACTAACACTAGTTCTGGGCTCTCTCTAGGTGGCACCCCTAGATGACATTCTGCAGCACAGGGAGTTGGACTCAATGGATTCCTGGTCATGACTTGATCCAAGTTGAATTAATCAACATTAATTTTTTTTGGTGCCATATACATAATTCACTTAGGTTATAACTCGTGCACTTCGATCCTAGCACATGTGTATGCATTTTCATGTTTTCCTTCAGTTTACAAATGAAAACATCACATGGCTTCTTCAATGGAATAGTTTGTAAATAAATTAATCTAATTTAAAGCTCACTGAAATGAAAAAAAATATAGACACATAAAAAGAGTACCCGTAGCCCAGCGAACAAAAAAATGTTACACAAAATCATATAATGTTTCTCTACGGCTCCTAAATGTGGCAAAATATTAAATAACGTAAAAACATTATTTTTACATAAAATAACATATTTTGGTTAGCTCGGAGGTCGATAATTTTGGTAAGGCTTGGATTGAACGGTCTCCATGAAGCTTAATATTGTTTAGATGTGACAAGGGTTGCCATGATTTGATATGGGAAGATTATGAATGAGTATTAATTCATGGAGATATGCTTAGGGTTAGGAATCATCAGGTATTATCAGAAATACGAGCATGGGTTACTTCATGGGGGGGGGGGTGAAATACAGCTTTCCTTGGTTAAATCAATGAGACTGCCGTATTTGATATAAAATACAATACTTTATAAAAGACACAACCAACTGATTGTGTGGGTGAAGACAAAGCCCTGATATAATGAAAAAAATGAACCATCTACACCTTGGGACTACCTGCCCCCTAGGGGGGGGCAGGTAGTCCCAAGGTGTAGATGGTTCAATGAGTAGAATCACCACCCAGATATTAACGCAGGATATACTGGTGTAAGCTAGACACACTCTGGGGGGCTCTTTTTTAATGAGGAATAATACTGATAATTAGAGTGTCATTCTGCTCCCAAATTGACATCATATCCCGTTCCTGTCAAGTAATCATTATTTGTGTGCCGGCCGTAAGACCAGCTAACAAGGCGTAATATCTCTTCCACTGCTCGACCAGGTGTAATTCACAGAGAGCCAGACAGCCCTTTATGTAGGACCTCCAGCCTGCAGACCTGCCCACACACCTGTGCCTCCTACTAGAGTAGGAGGGGGGGGGGGGGTGGTTTGCTATTGGCTACATGCAGTGAGAGTGGTCCCTCCCTCCCACCTGGAGGCCAAACAGAAGTATAGTTTGTATCGGAATGGGACTATGCTTAAGAACTGTTTATTACTCATTGGACTTGCAGCCAATCAGAGGCCTCCATTTGACCGGAAGTGACCGTTGCCATGGTAACGTGACCTAGTTAGGACTCCCAGCCAATCAGAGGCCTCCATTCGACCGGAAGTGACCATTACCATGGTAACGTGACGTAGTTAGGCTCTCTAGGTGACCTACTGACCTACTTAGCGACTCTCAACCAATCAGAGGCCAGCATTCTGGTAACCATGGTAACGTGACCTAATTAGCGACCACGTGACTCTTTTGTTTGTAAACAACACCACGTGCCACGTGACATGTCACGTGACTTGTTTGTTTGTAAACAAACATGACCTAATTATGGGATTAGTGAGAGCACGTGACTCTATTTTTTTTTTTTGTAAACATGTCGACAATGAGCTGATGAGTTTTTAAATAAAAACACAACAAAATAACTTATTTTCATTTCTTTTATTCACATTTCAAATCTTCTTTTTTTTCACACACAATTTTACGTCTTTTTCTTCTTGTTCTTCGATTTGCAACCCAACAGACCGCAAAGCCGCGCCTTGCCTCTCTCACACCCACCCTTGTTCTCCAACATACATTGCACCACTTTGGATAAATCCAGCACCATTTCGGCAAGGCAGAGAACCTTTGCTTGCATGAAACGACCACCATCGCAACACCCCACTTCTGTCAGCATCGCCAGCCTCTGACTCACTGTCCGGTCCCTCAGCTTTGGATTTTTGCTCATTTGCATGACGCATTTCTTCGGGTTTCTTGTTCGACATGCTTCAATTAGGAAATGAACGCAATGAGGTCCACAGGTGTCAGCAGAGGTGTCTCGGAGTTGAATACGGTTTCTTTGCCACTTGAACGGAGCAGAGCGGTTCAGGAAGGATAAGAACTCTCCACTCAGCGGCGGTAAGCCGAATGAATCAAAGTAGTACACTTCACCAGTCCTCAACACGTAAAACGCCACCCAATACTGACCTGGTAAATGTTGAGGATCTGTGTTGCTCACGAAACAAGTGTCCTTGATAGGGTGCTTCGGAATAGTGTCACAAGAGAAAACACCTAGGAAACAATGTTTTGTGTGAATGTTTTCCTTCAACACTCTACTTATTTCAAGCGTATTCATACGCTACCACCGTCACAGCGTCTTCAGTTCATGTGGTAGTCGGTGATGGGATGGCGATCTCGGGTCAGCTCGACGAAGTTGTCATACACCAAGTAGAGTAGCACCGTTGTGGTCTTCACTAAGGACGTGCGGAAACTGACCTCCACTCTCAGCTGACCCGCTCTTATAAGGTTGACGCGACCTGTCTGGGGTTAGATCGAGGGGGAACACGGTGTAACCATTCAGGAAATCGTCGTATGAAATACCACAGGAGTGCGCGCCCTCGTACATCCCCGTTTCTATGTGTAGTGCCAGGTACTCTCTCACGGCCGCCTTTTTCTTAAAGTCGGGGACGTAGGCGTCGTTCGGCACCTTCTGATCATTCACTATCACTTGAAGCGAGCTGATGTCGTTATGTTGCATCTCGAACGGGTTCTTCAGGTAATTACCGTTGAAGGTGTCATGGTCCAGGAAGCGAATCATCATCGACTTGGGTAGCTGGCCTGTGTTGGAGTGCGTGTAGGTGTGATCTCTGTTTCCTCAAGGGATGGCGTACGTCGTCACCTCAACTCTGTTGACCGGGTAGTTGAAGGGTAACCCTAACCCTAACCACCGATGGAGACTTGGACGTCTTTGAAGAGCGAGAGAGCCAAGTTGTTCACCGGAGCCACTACGTCGGCATCCGCTAGCGGTTCGCCGTTCGCTTTCGTCACCTCGCATTCTAGATAAAGGTAATTCTCATTGAGGTCCGTGTACTTTTGCGACTTGTTGATGGTGAAATTGATGTTGCTAAAGAGTTTTTTGTTTCTATCCCGACAAAAGACGACTTTAGGATAGTCGTCTGAGCCGGCGCTACGGTGTGTAGGTCGAGCTCAGAGAGCGTGCACTCCTTACTGCTTTCGTGTACGTAAGCCATTGTGTTCTCTCTTCACGCTGATGATGGACTGACGCCGACGTCCTCTAGGTCTTTTTATTTATAGGTCGTCCGCCTGTCTACCGGTCGAAGATGTCCCCTCTGCGCCTGTTGCAAGAGCCACTACCCATCTGAGTAGAGCGCTGACGTCGCTTGGCGGTCCCCGCTTTCTTCTTCGCGGGTGTGGTGGTGTTTGTTTTTCCTCCAGAGAAGGCCGTACTCGCCAACCTCTTGAGAGCGCCTACTCCTCGCTCTTTCACGCTGTTCTTCAAAGTCCGCCCCTCCATCACATCTTTAGCCACGCCCACGCCTGGGCGGAAGAGAGTTTTGTCTACTTTCTTCAACAGAGGAGTAGCCGAGCGCATCAACCCTAATAGAGCACCACCGAAACAGTGACTGCTCTGGAAAGAGCGCCCGCTGTACACATTGATGCCGTTGCCTAGCTGCGCGTTGAAGTAATCGCTGTACCCTTGACCAGTGGTGCGCTTTGGTGGAAAGTACGGAACGCGTTGACGTATCTTTTTTTTTTTAACACTCAACAGGACATCAAGTGTCACGGTCACCTCGCCTCTACTGAATGGTATGGGACGCCCGGATCTGTCTCTTAAGTAGACGCCGACCTCGTCCAACCTCTTGGATTTCAAGGGGAAATAATCCAAATGCGGAAAACTGATAGCCGTCATCCCACATAGATTCTTTCCAGTCAGGACTGTCCACAGCGATGCAGCGTAACAGAGGCACTTGCATGTCACCCACACGTCTCTCCTGGATGATGTCGGTGTACACGTACACAGAGTACACGTCTCCGAAGGGGTCCATCATGTAGACCCCGGTGGTCGTCGCATCGAAATGAGTCTTTGCCCAGAAGCATAGAATGTCCGCCAGATGGTCGGTGAGGAGGAGGCAAGTGTGTCTCGGCGGGTGGACGGTGACGTGTCTCGTCAGCGAGTCGTAAGAGAAGATGGTTCTGTTGAGGAGTAGGAAGCTATCACCCACTAGTCTATCTGTCATGATCTTATTCAAGCGCTGGACGAAGTGGGCGTTGTTTCCGGTGAAAATAGGAGGTACAGGGAACATGTTCGGCAGAAAGGAGCGCACATTCATTTTCTGCTCCATGCGTCCATACTTTTCGCCTGGGTGCTCGTTTTTTGCTCGCTTGCGGGACGGGGACAGGAACTGTTTGTATACGATGTTCGTCTGTTTCAAGTCGACGTCTCTTTTGGACCTTTTTCTTCCCCATTTCACTCGCTGCTCTTGTGCAGTGTCTGGCGTCTTTTCCATGACATAACGTGCCTCTGTCTCATTTAGCGGGTTAGCGCTCAAGATCAACTTCTGCAGACCGATCAGCTGGTTTACTTTGTTCCAGTCTACTTAGGGGGCGTCTTTCTTGCTGTGTTCCTTCTCATCGAAAACTCTTTTCACCTCAGCTAGTGAACCCTTCGTGGGCAGAGGAACAACTATGATCATATTGTCGTCTTGCACATTGCTCCATTCTGTGGGGAGGATGATCTCACTCAGAGCCGCTTCGTACGGTTCGGTCAGAAAAAGAGGTGAGTCGAAGTGAGTTCGGAAAGACGTCAAGCTGTTGTCAGGGAGATACTCCATAGAGCTGTTGCTAGGTAGGGTGATGTTCATTTTTTCTATGTGATTTTTTTGACAGGGATCCACTCGTTGAACTTGTCGTCGTAACCTTTCCAACGCACGAAAGCTAGCTCTTTACCGTCCACGGTCTTGCGACGCAACACCTCGTCTATCAGGTAAGTATTGTCGTAACGAGTCTTGTAGACCTTCTGAACTTCCTCGGGGTAGAACACGCCTTTTATCTCCTCACCGCTGTCGTCTTCTAGCTCGAACCCTCTGCTTCCCAACGTTTTAGCAACGTTCATCACTTCCTCGAGCCAGTTTCTCTTGTACCATTTGTCAAAGGCACCTTTAGTTCTCAACATCCGCACTCTGTCACCCAGAGCGATGACGTCGTCGGTGGACGCCTTTTTATTTTTTTCCATATTTCATCGATTTGTTTCTTAGTGGGGACATCGTGTCTGTAGAAAACCCTTTCGCTATTTTCCGAGCTAACGTCAGCGGGCCCCATTTTCAAAGTTTTGTGGTGGGTGCGATTGTAAGAAGACACTACATCGTCCAGTACGTCTAGGTAGTGATACGTGCGCTTGTGTGTGAAATAGCGCCACAGCTTCTCCTTCCGACTTCGGTTCAAGCGCTCCACTAGACTAGCTTTGATCTCTCCGTTCTCACCGGTGAAAAACTCTATGCCCTCGCTGCTCAGACCTGTGATCTTGGAAGATCTTGTTGAGAAACTTTTTCCCTTTGTCTGTCTGAACGGAGCGCGGTTGTCTCTCCTCAGACATGGTTTGGAACGCCTCAGTGACAGCCGCGCCACTTTCAGATTTAGTGGGAGCGGCCCACGCATACCTGGAGAAAACGTCGATCCCCTTCACCACGTATCGGACGCCAAAGCTTGCATGTCCATCAGATCTAACTGCCACTCCTGATCGATTGCACCGGCTATCGTCTTGTTCCTTGCGTATTTTCTCCGAATGGGTTTATGTTTAGTGTAAGGGGTCTTGGTCGCGAAAATGATGTTTCTGGAGTTTGGTGACGCTAGTGAAACTGGAGGGTGCTTTAACGTTGGTATATTTAGCTATAACACACCTCTTTTCTTTTTCCTTCTTGGTCAGTTTCTTCACTGACTTACCCATGGGGGCGAGGAAGCGTTGAAGCTCGCTTGGCGATTGCGCGATTTCCTTTTCTTTCTTTGGTCACCCATCGTGATAGTGGAGGGGGGAGTATACTGCTCCGCGTAGTAGCGCGACAGCGGCGTATTTGACGGTGTCGATCTGTTGGTAGTCGGAGTTTGGAAATCGTCGTCGTCATTGTCGTCGAAAGCGCCAGCAAAGTGGAAAGGGGTGGCCGCCGCACCATACTCTACTGCTGTTTCTTCTTCCGTGTGGGAGCTGACTCGTTTCTCTCCTCTGTCGCCAGCTCTTATGTTCGAAGGTCTCTAGGGACTGCTCGCTTTATATAACGAGTTACCGATCAAGGAGCCGGTGGGATCTTCCGCACGTAGCACCTGTTTTAACGGGGTGAAGCCTACCGGTCTCTCCACCGTCTTCCTGAGCCTACTGACGTCGTTCAGTAAGTCCACTATGTTAATTCCAAGGGCGGGATCTGTTCTCTTACCCATCATCTCGCGCACCGTACCATCCTCGTTCCACTTGACCGAGTTGGCGCTTTGCATTCTCCTATACAGCTTGGTGGTAGCGACACGTTTCTTCTGCAGAACTTGTCAGAGCAAACCCTCTAGCAGGGAGACGTGGTGTTCACCAGTCTGATGAGGTGGTGGCGAGGGGGAGAAGGAAGTCTGGATGTTGTGGTTGTTGGGATTCGCGAGAAAAATTTGCAACCTATTTAACAATTTTCGGTATTACAACATTTTCTCTCGCGATTCCAAAGTAGGATAGTTCAACACTAAGTCCAAGTCCCTGTAGATAAACTGTAGCACCTGGTGTAATGCTGCGTTGGGATGAAGGGATTGTTCTGCCTGTCTGTAGCAATAGGGCATATTGGAAGGTAGACCTGTTGCTGCTGCTGCTGTCAAAACAGGAGCGACTGCAGCAGCGGTGGTGGTGGTGGTGGTGGTGTTAGAGAGGGTTTCAGTACGCTCATCAGGAAGAGGAGGAACCCTTGGAGCAGTAGAAGTAGTACTAGCAACAGCAGCAGCAGCGGCAGCAGCAGGAGTTGTGACGAGACCATGACGAAGCGGTGGTGGTGGTGGTGGTGGTGGTGGTGACGCTTTCGCTTTCGTGAGCGTGTCAGGATCCACGAGCGCCAAGCGTTTGTAGTGTTGTTGCTGTTCTGAGTCCGTCATGGGGGTAGCGGTGGTGGTGCAGGAATGAGGTGTCTCATATACGGAGAATGCTTTTTATAAGCGGTAAGGCCATCCCTATGAGAGCTGGAATGAGGAATCCTCCCTGTTGTACCAAGACGCCTCTCTTTCTTTTGATGGAAGTAGATTTTTTGCTAACCTCCCTCAGCACGTCAGCCGATTCTCGAAGAGTGTCCAGTTTTTTGTCGCTGAGCGGAATGTTTCCTTCCAGTAATTTCTGACAGATCTCGCTCAACGCCGTGATCAAATCATTGCTTCCCGAGCCTATTAAATGCTCGCAATCCTCTGGCGGTACGAATACGAGCTGATCGTAAATAGATGTCAAAGAGGAGCGTATTCTCAGATCGTCGGGTGTTGACTGCTTGAAGTCTAGAAGGAGGTATGAGTGAGGATGCTTGAGTTTGTGCGTAAATATACTAGAGAGAGCCGCTGCGTTGGAGGGAAACACCTGGCGAGACAGACTCGCTATTTGCCCCATGTCGCGCGGGTTCTTGAAAAAGATCATGTAGTGAGCGTTCAGACTCATAGTTCGAAAGTCGGGCAATTTCTGGAACAGGTTCTGAGTGATATATATAACGCACACGTTCCAGTGATGAGAGCATTTGATGAAGATGTCAGCTACCACTTGCTGATTGGAACTACTCATTAGATCGTCCAATATGAGTAGAGTGTGCTGTCGTAGATCACCTTCTGCTGCTGCTGCTGCTGCTGCTGCTGCTGCTGCTGCTGCTGCTGCTGCTCCTCCCATGTCTCCCGCTATAGACTCTTTGCTAGGAAGACCTTCTCTGAATTCCACCCCGTACAGATTTTGCATTTTTTCAAACAGAGGTTGCCACTCGCCTTAATGGTAAAAGATCTTTTCCACTGGTGGCGTGACCAAATTCTTCACGCCGCTCAGAAATCGATCCACCAAGCGCGATTTTCCACAACCTGAGGGACCACTGATGATACAACTGAAGGGTCCTTGTAGTCGAGGGTCGAAATGTATTTCCGTGAAGGGTATGCTTTTACCACTCGACTTTTTAAAAAAGAAATATTTTATAGCACACGTTATAGAGTCTACCTGTCTGTCTGTCGAACATTCGGTGACAAGTGGTTGTCGGGGAGCGCTGGTGGTGCGTTTTATTCACACCAACACCCCCAGCAACAGCAGTACCGTAAATTCTCGCGTAGAAGCCGCGGCTTGTACGCGAGTCAGACTCAGCTTTCTTTTGATACCAAACATGCCTATATAGGGTGCGGCTTATACGAGAGTTTTTATTAGTATACTACAGTACCAAAATCGCAATATTCAGACCCCCTCTACGGCTGATATAATTTGTCAAAGTTAGGGGTGCGGCTTATACGCGAGTTAGGCTTATACGCGAGAATTTACGGTAGTCTTTTTTTCTTTTTTTCTTATTTTTTGCAATATATTCTATTTTCACTCAATGTCCATAAAAGATTGTATTTCGTTTAGAGATCGTGTTCACATCCACCACCACGCGCACCCACCGAGTGGGAGACGCGGTCACCCCCAAATAACCAATGTGGTCGTCGAATCGTTTCATAGCACTTATTCTCACAGTATTAAAGTAAGGGCGCGCTTTGTTTTCATGAAACGCCCAACGAGTAGGTTCGTTCAGGGTGGCTATCAAACATTGTCGGAATGAAGACTGTTCTTTGAAGACAGCTCTCGGCCATTTCTCTATGTTTTCCTTTTCCGCTCTTGTTACACCTCCCACGCGTTTGCTTTTCATGAGAATCTCATACGCTTCAAGACAAGCGTGATTCTGAAGTATGTGACGTTCACTACTTTCAGATAAAAAAATAGCTAGGGAGACTCGGAGTAGAGAAGGAGGAGAAGTAGGAGGAGAAGAGACTTGTCTGCGCGTCCTCTCGAGTGCCATATTTTTTCTCTCCAAAAAAAAAAAGAGTGAAAAATAGAATAAAAAAGAAGAAATAAGAAAAAAAAGAGTAGAGTGTGTGTGGAAAGAAAGTGAATGTCGGCCTTTTTATAGGAGAGATCTAATCCCGTTTTCACCTGGTGTATGATGATGAAAGAGAAACAAAACCCAAATCCCACTTTCACCTGGATCCCTCCACCTCTGATGGATCGACATGAGAGGGGAGTCCCAACTGTGATAATTGGTGTAATTAGTTTAATCCACACCATCTGTATATAAGATTATGGGATCATGGGTGTGAGTGTGTATACAATAAACTACAGGGGGTGGTGAGTGTAACCAACCCCTCTGCCCTCCCCCGAGACGTGTGCGCGTGTGTGTGGTAAGATCCCAGTTTCACCTGGATCCCTCCACCTCTGATCCATCGACATGAGAGGGGTGGTTAAAACAGAGCCCCGGCTGTGATAATTGGTGTATTTGGTTTAATGCGCGTCAGCTGTATAAAGGATTATGGGATCATGGAAAGGTGTGCCGTATGGTAAGCGACTTAAGACTAAACAAAATCTGAAAATGAGCGAGTTAATCTCCTCCTCCTACTGTGAGGATGAGTCGGCAGGTGAAAATCGGTTTAAGAGTAGGGGTATATAAGGGAGAGTGAAACCAAGGCTCACTCACACGCCTCCACCAGCTTCATCATCGACTGCACCGCTACTACTACTACTACTACTACAGACTATCAACTCGCAGGTAACGGTGACATGGGGTTTTATGATGTGGTGTGCGTATCTCAAACTACTGCTGTGGCTGCTGCTGCTGCTAGTGCTAGTGCTGGAGGTCGTGCATCTTCTGCATTTGCTACACGAGTTAGTGATGTAGATGATATTGTTGTTGCCGCTGCTGCTGTGACTGCTGCTGCTGCTGCTGCTGATGATGCTGCTAAAGTGCACTCTGTTGCTGATGCTACTACTAGTGCCGCTGTTGCCAATGCTGCCGCTGTTGAGGCTGTTGCTGCTGCCAGGGCTGCCGCTGATGATGCCGTTAGGGTGCGCTCTGTTGCTGTTGCTACTACTGCTGCTGCTGTTGTTGCTACTGCTCATGCTTCTGCGGCCACTGCTGCCGCTACTGCTGCTGCTGCTGCTGCTGCTGTTGTTGCCACTGCTCATGCTTCTGCGGCCACTGCTGCCGCTACTGCTGCTGCTGCTGCTGCTGCTGCTGCTGCTGCTGCTGCTGTTGCTGCTACTGCTGGTACTACTGATGATGATGATGATGATGATGATGATGATGATGATGATGATGATGATGATGCTACTGGTGTCGACAAAGAGCGGTCATTTGTCACACTTAAGAAGCCTCTTGTTGAACGCGACGACTGGAGAATTAGCGCTGACTCCTCCTGTTGCTGCTGCTGGTGCTACTGCTGTTGTTGCGCCTGTTGCTGAACTTGTTTTTTGTGTGAAAAAATGAGAATAAAAGAAAATGAAAATGTCTTTTTTGTTGTGTTTTTATTTTCATACATCATAAGTCGTTATGTTTACCAGGTTGGGGAAATCCTACCTTTAACCCCATGCTGGGAGAAAAGCGAGTGAGGGGGTTTCTTCCCTTGGTTTGGGGTTGATAAACATGTAATTTTAGGTTCAACCAGAAAATCCGATTTGCTAATACCTTACCATTATTTTCTGAAAAACATTTACCTACATACAAGTAGACAACTTAATTGGCTAGGTATATGTGAATAGGCTAGTATGAAAGTCTTGTATTTCTTGAGATATAATGATTTAAATGACAAAATATAGCCTAAATAAGGTACATTTAAATGTGGACTCCTACCCCCTCCCCCCACCCCTCCCCAGCCCACCTGTATAAGATACTGCACTGGGAGAACTCCCCTTGGAGGTGCAGACCAGCGGCGGCCCTTATCTCTACTGGCGGCCCTTATATCTACAGAGATAAGGGCAGGAGGCCGACCTGAGGGCTGCACTAAGTAAGGGGAGATTTCCCCTTGCTGGAAGAAACCCCACTGTAGGCTAATATACCTATAATGGAAAATATCCCGGATTGTCCAGGCCTGTTTACAAAACAAAAAAAATAGAGTCACGTGTTCTCACTAATCCTCTAATTAGGTCACATTTGTTTACAAACAAACACGGTCGCTAATTAGGTCACGTTACCATGATTACCAGAATGCTGGCCTCTGATTGGTTGACAGTCTCTAAGTAGGTCAGTAGGTCACCAGTCACATGGTCGCTAATTAGGTCACGTTACCATGGTTACCAGAATGCCGGCCTCTGATTGGCTGAGAGTCCCTAAGTAGGTCAATAGGTCACCTAGAATGCCGGCCTCTGATTGTCTGAGAGCCTAACTAGGTCACGTTACCATGGCAACGGTCACTTTCGGTCAAATGGAGGCCTGTGATTGGCTGCAAGTCTAATGAGTAATAAACAGTACTTAAGCATAGTCCCATTCCGATACAAACTATACTACTCCAAACCTATAGGTAGGGGGTGGGTGAGGTGAGGTCTGCTGGACTAGTAGACTTTCCTCAGGTCCCAGGTGGAATTTAATTCCAAATGGGTCTAAAAATGGACTTAAAGGCCATTTTCTCTCACTGTTAGCACCTGGTTTCACTGGTTTCGAAGGTTGTCTCATCAGGAGCCTCTAAATGTGGAGTAAAGAAAAGGGGTGTGGCAATTGTGCACCCCTGGTGCTGCCACTAGAGTCAGAGGGAAGACTCTAGTCTTCAATTTTATTGCCCATTTTAAATGGAAATAAACTTAGGTGTGTTGTAATACACTATTAGGAGTGTATTACAATTAGGAGTGACAGGTAGCATTTTGCTCTGTGAGCTGGCCATGGATAGAGTGCAAAGTGTCACACTACTGGTGGTATTTCTTAACTAGAAATTCGCTCACAGGCAGGTGCCCCCCAGGACCTGACCTCTCTGCAGGGAAGTAGGTCCCAAAGGGGGCCCCACCTTTAAGGTGGTTTTGTCTGAGTTAAAAAATTTAATTCAAAGTAATCATTATTTCAAAGCTGTTAGAAAAAAGCAATCTATAAGATCGGAGGAGGGTGGAATTGACCAATGGTCGTTTACATTCTAAAAGAATACCAACTTTTTTCCATCTTGTATAGATCTACTATTTTTATCATTTAAATCTGGCGAATCCATTATTAATCTGGCCAATCAACCTTGGCTCAAATTCCCCAAACTGGCTAACCCATAAAACGTGCTGGCGCTATCTCAAGTAGTACCAACCATTGCTCAAGTTCATAAAGCAACTAATTAAGCCTTAATCTAAGGATAATTCAGGGAAATTAGTGGCGGGACCCTGTGGAGATGTTCAGAACCTTTACAAACTCACTTACCCCACCTGGTGGACATTCTCTTATTTTTCCTTTTTATAAACTTCATGAAAAAAATTGGCCGGGTTTGTTGCACACGGTTAACAGCTATTCCTATGTCATCATCAAGTAATCTTAACCCGTAGATTAGATTTCCTCAGTAGTAAGAATGTAACTGTATGAAAATAAGTTTCATATGAGAATTCATCATTTTTTGATGAAGTAATGTATACAAAAGCAGTAGGCTGTGTCTTACGACCTTGAGCCAATGTTTTTGTCTCTGACCGGGTGCCAGTTCTGACCGGTTGCCAGCTCTGACCGGCCTGAATAAAAACAGGTTATTTAGGGCAGATGTAGATAGAATTTGGCTGAAAAGGTTAATGGATGTTATAACTCTTTAAACTAGTAATTAGTTGCCCATTTTTATCACCATCAGTTCAGCTGGCACCCAGTCAGAGCTGGCACCCGGTCAGAGACAAAAACATTGGCTCAAGGTGGTGAGACACAGCCAGTAGGTGATGGGCCTACGCTGAAGTATACACAAACTGGTTCATAGCCAGACCAGCTGACAGGTATCTATAGTGTTAGTGTAACTCACTTTAATGGGATTGATTGATATTCAAGTGTAAAACACCACCAACTAATTCCATTTGGTTTACTCCCTTTGTTAAATGTTTAAGGCTTTTATTAGCAACGGTGTGAACACTAAGCTGTCTTGACC
>OX381718.1:0-2500 GCA_947462335.1 Harmothoe impar | reverse complement strand
AGGGTTAGGGTTAGGGTTAGGGTTAGGGTTAGGGTTAGGGTTAGGGTTAGGGTTAGGGTTAGGGTTAGGGTAGGTTAGGGTTAGGGTTAGGGTTAGGGTTAGGGTTAGGGTTAGGGTTAGGGTTAGGGTTAGGGTTAGGGTTAGGGTTAGGGTTAGGGTTAGGTTAGGGTTAGGGTTAGGGTTAGGGTTAGGGTTAGGGTTAGGGTTAGGGTTAGGGTTAGGGTTAGGGTTAGGGTTAGGGTTAGGGTTAGGGTTAGGGTTAGGGTTAGGGTTAGGTTAGGGTTAGGGTTAGGGTTAGGGTTAGGGTTAGGGTTAGGGTTAGGGTTAGGGTTAGGGTTAGGGTTAGGGTTAGGGTTAGGGTTAGGGTTAGGGTTAGGGTTAGGGTTAGGGTTAGGGTTAGGGTTAGGGTTAGGGTTAGGGTTAGGGTTAGGGTTAGGGTTAGGGTTAGGGTTAGGGTTAGGGTTAGGGTTAGGGTTAGGGTTAGGGTTAGGGTTAGGGTTAGGGTTAGGGTTAGGGTTAGGGTTAGGGTTAGGGTTAGGGTTAGGGTTAGGGTTAGGGTTAGGGTTAGGGTTAGGGTTAGGGTTAGGGTTAGGGTTAGGGTTAGGGTTAGGGTTAGGGTTAGGGTTAGGGTTAGGGTTAGGTTAGGGTTAGGGTTAGGGTTAGGGTTAGGGTTAGGGTTAGGGTTAGGGTTAGGGTTAGGGTTAGGGTTAGGTTAGGTTAGGGTTAGGGTTAGGGTTAGGGTTAGGGTTAGGGTTAGGGTTAGGGTTAGGGTTAGGGTTAGGGTTAGGGTTAGGGTTAGGGTTAGGGTTAGGGTTAGGGTTAGGGTTAGGGTTAGGGTTAGGGTTAGGGTTAGGGTTAGGGTTAGGGTTAGGGTTAGGGTTAGGGTTAGGGTTAGGGTTAGGGTTAGGGTTAGGGTTAGGGTTAGGGTTAGGGTTAGGGTTAGGGTTAGGGTTAGGGTTAGGGTTAGGGTTAGGGTTAGGGTTAGGGTTAGGGTTAGGGTTAGGGTTAGGTTAGGGTTAGGGTTAGGGTTAGGGTTAGGGTTAGGGTTAGGGTTAGGTTAGGGTTAGGGTAGGTTAGGGTTAGGGTTAGGGTTAGGGTTAGGGTTAGGGTTAGGGTTAGGGTTAGGGTTAGGGTTAGGGTTAGGGTTAGGGTTAGGGTTAGGGTTAGGGTTAGGGTTAGGGTTAGGGTTAGGGTTAGGGTTAGGGTAGGGTTAGGGTTAGGGTTAGGGTTAGGGTTAGGTTAGGGTTAGGGTTAGGGTTAGGGTTAGGGTTAGGGTTAGGGTTAGGGTTAGGGTTAGGGTTAGGGTTAGGGTTAGGGTTAGGGTTAGGGTTAGGTTAGGGTTAGGGTTAGGGTTAGGGTTAGGGTTAGGGTTAGGGTTAGGGTTAGGGTTAGGGTTAGGGTTAGGGTTAGGGTTAGGGTTAGGGTTAGGGTTAGGGTTAGGTTAGGGTTAGGGTTAGGGTTAGGGTTAGGGTTAGGGTTAGGGTTAGGGTTAGGGTTAGGGTTAGGGTTAGGGTTAGGGTTAGGGTTAGGGTTAGGGTTAGGGTTAGGGTTAGGGTTAGGGTTAGGGTTAGGGTTAGGGTTAGGGTTAGGGTTAGGGTTAGGGTTAGGGTTAGGGTTAGGGTTAGGGTTAGGGTTAGGGTTAGGGTTAGGGTTAGGGTTAGGGTTAGGGTTAGGGTTAGGGTTAGGGTTAGGGTTAGGGTTAGGGTTAGGGTTAGGGTTAGGGTTAGGGTTAGGGTTAGGGTTAGGGGTTAGGGTTAGGGTTAGGGTTAGGGTTAGGGTTAGGGTTAGGGTTAGGGTTAGGGTTAGGGTTAGGGTTAGGGTTAGGGTTAGGGTTAGGGTTAGGGTTAGGGTTAGGGTTAGGTTAGGGTTAGGGTTAGGGTTAGGGTTAGGGTTAGGGTTAGGGTTAGGGTTAGGGTTAGGGTTAGGGTTAGGGTTAGGGTTAGGGTTAGGGTTAGGGTTAGGGTTAGGGTTAGGGTTAGGGTTAGGGTTAGGGTTAGGGTTAGGGTTAGGGTTAGGGTTAGGGTTAGGGTTAGGGTTAGGTTAGGGTTAGGGTTAGGGTTAGGGTTAGGGTTAGGGTTAGGGTTAGGGTTAGGGTTAGGGTTAGGGTTAGGGTTAGGTTAGGGTTAGGGTTAGGGTTAGGGTTAGGGTTAGGGTTAGGGTTAGGGTTAGGGTTAGGGTTAGGGTAGGGTTAGGGTTAGGGTTAGGGTTAGGGTTAGGGTTAGGGTTAGGGTTAGGGTTAGGGTTAGGGTTAGGTTAGGGTTAGGGTTAGGGTTAGGGTTAGGGTTAGGGTTAGGGTTAGGGTTAGGGTTAGGTTAGGGTTAGGGTTAGGGTTAGGGTTAGGGTTAGGGTAGGGTTAGGGTTAGGTTAGGGTTAGGGTTAGGTTAGGTTAGGGTTAGGGTTAGGGTTAGGGTTAGGGTTAGGGTTAGGGTTAGGGTTAGGGTTAGGGTTAGGGTTAGGTTAGGGTTAGGGTTAGGGTTAGGGTTAGGTTAGGGTTAGGGTT